>JABSTQ010004575.1:10000-22492 GCA_013358835.2 Ixodes persulcatus | reverse complement strand
CCACCTTTGCTTTTTATTTGCAAAACTGTTTTTGGTTTCTTGTATAGCACCGGCCAATGACCCTTTTCAAAGTTATTTGAAAACGTTATCTGCTCTGGATTTTAAATGGCAACCCGTTGGGTCCTGTAGCCGAAAGAATTTTTTTCAAGGCTTGGGAACCTCCTTTCGTAAAGTATTTGAATTGAAAGTAGAGTCCCCTTGTACCTTGCTACCTGTCAAGTTTCAAGCCTTCAGCTCCACCGGTTTTCTCTTGAGAGCCCTTGGCGAGCGAAATTCGTACGCATAGAGTTACGTCGCAGAACCAATTTTGACCTTGCTTCTTTAATTGACGTCCATTTGGTTTAATGATTGTCTTTTCACGTGACGGTGATGTCAATATCCTGTATGCACGAAACGAGCACGTAGGACAGCCCGGTTGGTACGTCACGGCTGTCCGCAGACGCGCCGAGACGAGCCCCGGTACGCCTTGGCCGACGCATTTTTTTGCTCGGCTTTTGTACTTTCTTACGTAAACTCCTTTCGAATCCACGTATAGTATGTATGTCCCATTGTACACGAGAAATTCGAACACTCCACGTCGAGCGGTGTTCCGTCGACAGCCCCCTACGTCCCGGGGCGGGGGCGTGCGGAGTTCCGCGCCAAACCGTTTTGTCCGCCTTGTGCCTGGAAATCACGTTTGTTTCGAATAAAATGTGTCTTGGCATGTTACGGTGATGGCCAAGTAATGCCCAGGCCACAGTTTTCACCTGTGAAATGCATCTTTATTACCAAACAGCTGACCCCCCCCCCTTTCCAAAATGTCGAAAAATGAGCACTACCAACAGAGTTTGGGTTTATTAAGGAAACTTCCAGACTAGCTGTATTAACGAACGTGGACTCGTTCGTTAGATGAGGAAACGAAGAAGTCGTGTCAAAAAGAATCATCGTTCTAGCACTCTTAGTTTCCGAGCGATCACCACTACAACACGAACAGCTGACTGCCTCGTTAATTCACGATGCCACCAAAATCTGCACTTTTGATTTTTTTGCAAGAAAACCACGCTAGCTGTCACTGTAAAAATTGGCACACCGTTTCTTCATTACAAGTTGTCACTTACCTCTAAAAATGGTAATCCAATGACTCTTAGTTTTCACTGCACACCAAAAACAAAAATCAGCTGATTTCTCAAAGTGATGTTTTATTAGGTGAATAAAAGGACTTTCACGTTAGCTGGCTCGATGATATCGCGCACACACTTTCCTATTGCTAGCGCGAGCGTGGCCCGAAATCCTTGTAGTTCTAGGTAGCATAGTTTTTTGCAAAAACCTGCTAGCGGCACTTCCATGAAGCACATGTGGTCGGCACCCTTTTCATAATCGTTGATATCTCGCGATTCACATCAGATAACACAATTTCACTGCACACAGATCTTCCTTGGATGTTGTTTTCACCAACACACTCGATGAATTCACTCGAGAAGTCTTGATTATCCACAGGTCGAGCAGGGAAGTTGGAGGAGGTCGTTGGTCTCGGACGCAAATTCCAAAAACAGTCCTCGTGAATAAAACGGGTTTCACACGAGCTGTCCCGATGAAACTCGCACCGTTCGTCCCACTTTCGAGCGCGATCCTCCTGCGAAAGTTTCAGCGTTCTAGCTATCATACTTTTTTTGTACGAATTAATTTCAGATTTACACCAGTCGACAAAAACCCCATTGAGTGACGCCGCAAAACTAAAGTATGAAAAGTACACTTTAACATGGCCTACATAGATGAACTTGGGCTCGAATGATCCTTGTATATTCTACTCACTTCCCTGTAAAAAGAATTCTCCTAGCTATCCTAGTTTCCGAGCTACGCGCGATAGCATCATTTTCAGTTCGGAAAAAACACGTGGCGGCCATCTTGCTTTTTGCAATACCCGGCCAAAACCAGGAATGTGCTCTAACTTTCTTAATACTCCACATAAATACATGAAACTTGTTGTGGAACACGTGTCTCTCAGGCCTTTTTAAAAAGGAAACAAGTCCCAAGTTCCTAGCTTCAATATTAATTAACTAGCAATTAATCTTAGATTTTCAAAATGGCGCCCGCCGGGTTCCGATTCAGAAACTATAGGCTTCAAAAATTCGTATAAAATCACCAATTCATGCTACGAGTGCGCGCTTTGGACCATATATCCGGCCCACCAAGCCCATCATTTGACCAAAATCAAAGTGTCTCTATTTTTTTTTTTTTTTTTTTTTTTTATAAGTCCGACATGGGGAAATTTCGTCCTCTTCCCTGTCCGAGGGAAAAAATCGTCATTTTTTCAGATTTCGGGAAATTGTTCCTCTCGTCGAGATCTACAATTTTCCTTATGACATTTTTGTCTATGACCAACCGTTTCCCTTATAAAAATTCCTAAAGGTTTTTCGCTCCTGGCCGCAGACGCCTCTAGCTCCCTTAATACTTGGCCTAAAGACTTCATTTTTGGCTTAAAAAAAACTACATTTTGAGCTCTACACAACGATAGTTCATATTTAATGATCCGACCAGTAAAAAAAAAGATATAAATTTTTCAAAATTTTTGAAAAGTGACTTTTTGTTAAACGCTTGTGAAAAAAAAACTACTCGTCGAAAAAATTTTTACTTTTGATATTATCTGCCCAGATATATTGTCTATCACATATATTTTTTCCTGATTTTTAGGCCTAGCCGTTTTCAAGTTACCACAAGTTAGGGCAAACTTTTTCGTTTTTTCGGAAACTAAAAATGCTCGGATTTCGACGGGAGTTGGTGCGTTAGATTCCTTGATTTTTTTTAGGTTACAAAATTGAGCTGCCAGAACTTTGTTTATATCTCCTTAACCGTACCTTCTACAAGAAAAATGTTTTTGCCAATAAATTCTTTAGAATTTTTCAAATCCAAGAACGTTTCGTTACTATTTTTACGATTTTTTCCTGATTTTTCACAGTTTTTTCTACTTAAAAATTAATTGCCAGTGATATCTGCATGACAAAAATCAGTGTGGTACATTATTTTATCTTCTACATATACATATAAAAAGAAAATTTTTATAAAAATTTTAAGTATTTTTAATGATTTTTTTATTGTGTTCAAAAAAACAAAATCATTTTTTTATTTAAATTCAAAATTACCCATATCTTTGTAATATTTTTCTGTCTTTATTCCCTAAATATTATGTTTTTTTACTATTTTTTATATTTTTTATTTTTATTTTTTTACATTTATATTTTTATTCTTTATTGTTATTTTTTATTTTTACTTTTTATATCATATTAACCTAACCTAACCTAACCTAACCTAACCTAACCTAACCTAACCTAACCTAACCCAACCTAACCTAACCTAACCTAACCCAACCTAACCCTAACCTAACCTAACCTAACCTAACCTAACCCAACCTAACCTAACCTAACCTAACCTAACCTAACCTAACCTAACCTAACCTAACCTAACCCAACTAACCTAACCTAACCTAACCTAACCTAACCTAACCTAACCCAACCTAACCTAACCTAACCAAACCTAACCTAACCTAACCCCAACCTAACCCAACCTAACCTAACTAACCAACCCAACCTAACCTAACCTAACCTAACCTAACCTAACCTAACCTAACCTAACCTAACCTAACCCTAACCAACCAACCCCTAAACCTAACCTAACCTAACCTAACCTAACCTAACCTAACCTAACCTAACCTAACCTAACCTAACCTAACCTAACCTAACCTAAACCTAACCTAACCTAACCTAACCCAACCTAACCAACCTAACCCAACTAACCTAACCCAACCTAACCTAAACCTAACCAACCTAACCTAACCTACCTAACCTAACCTAACCCAACCCAACAACCTAACCTAACCTAACCTAACCTAACCTAACCTAACCTAACCTAACCTAACCTAACCTAACCTAACCTAACCCAACCTAACCTAACCTAACCTAACCTAACCCCCCAACCCAACCCAACCCAACAACTAACCCCTAACCCCTAACCCAACCCCTAACCTAACCTAACCTAACCTAACCTAACCTAACCCAACCTAACCTAACCTAACCTAACCCAACCTAACCTAACCTAACCTAACCTAACCTAACCTGACCTAACCTAACCTAACCTAACCTTAACCTTGACCTAACCTAACCTAACCTAACCTAACCTAACCCAACCTAACCTAACCTAACCTAACTAAACCCCGTAACCCAACCTAACCTAACCTAACCTAACCTAACCTAACCTTTAACCCAACCCCTAACCTTAACCTGACCTAACCTAACCCAACCTAACCTTTAACCTAACCTAACAATAACCTAACCTAACCTAACCTTAACCTAACCTAACCAACCTAACCTAACCCAACCTAACCTACCTTGACCTAACTTGGACCTTGACCCTCGTGACCTTTGACTCCGTGACCTTTGACCCCGGACCCCTTTAAAGTACGCGAAACGACTTGACGCGACCCCGTGACATTGACCTTTGACTATGACCTTGACCTTTGACCCCAAGATGGCCGCCAATGACCTTGACCTTTGACCTTGACCCCGTGACCCCGTGACCTTTAGATTCAAGATGGCGGCCTAACCTACCTTGACCTCCGGATCGTGACCTTGACCCATTTTTCGGTGACCTTGACCTATTTCCAGTCTTTTTCGTCTTTTTGACCTTGACCTTGAACTTTGACCTTGACCCCGTGACCCCGTGACCTTGACCCCGTGACCTTTGACCCCGTGACCTTTGACCTTTGACCCCGTGACCTTTGACCCCGTGACCTTGACCCCGTGACCTCTTAAAGTACGCGAAACGACTTTGACGCGACCCCGTGACCTTGACCTTTGACCTATGACCTTGACCTTTGACCCCAAGATGGCCGCCAATGACCTTGACCTTTGACCTTGACCCCGTGACCCCGTGACCTTTAGATTCAAGATGGCGGCCTAACCTACCTTGACCTCCGGATCGTGACCTTGACCCATTTTTCGGTGACCTTGACCTATTTCCAGTCTTTTTCGTCCTTTTGACCTTGACCTTGAACTTTGACCTTGACCCCGTGACCCCGTGACCTTGACCCCGTGACCTTTGACCCCGTGACCTTTGACCTTTGACCCCGCGACCCGGTGACCTAACCTAAACTAACCTAACCTAAACTAACCTAACCAAGTGACCTTGACCTTTGACCTTTGACCCCGTGACCTTGACCTTTGACCTTTGACCCCGTGACCTTTGACCTTTGACCCCGTGACCCCGTGACCTAACCTAAACTAACCTAACCTAACGTAACCTAACCAAGTGACCTTGACCTTTGACCTTTGACCCCGTGACCTTGACCTTTGACCTTTGACCCCGTGACCTTTGACCTTTGACCCCGTGACCTAACCTAAACTAACCTAACCTAACCTAACCTAACCAAGTGACCTTGACCTTTGACCTTTGACCCCGTGACCTTGACCTTTGACCCCGTGACCTTGACCTTTGACCTTTGACCCCGTGACCTTTGACCCCGTGACCCCTTAAAGTACGCGAAACGACTTTGACGCGACCCCGTGACCTTGACCTTTGACCTATGACCTTGACCTTTGACCCCAAGATGGCCGCCAATGACCTTGACCTTTGACCTTGACCCCGTGACCCCGTGACCTTTAGATTCAAGATGGCGGCCTAACCTACCTTGACCTCCGGATCGTGACCTTGACCCATTTTTCGGTGACCTTGACCTATTTCCAGTCTTTTTCGTCTTTTTGACCTTGACCTTGAACTTTGACCTTGACCCCGTGACCCCGTGACCTTGACCCCGTGACCTTTGACCCCGTGACCTTTGACCCCGTGACCTTGACCCCGTGACCTTGATCCCGTGACCCCTTAAAGTACGCGAAACGACTTTGACGCGACCCCGTGACCTTGACCTTTGACCTATGACCTTGACCTTTGACCTTGACCCCGTGACCCCGTGACCTTTAGATCCAAGATGGCGGCCTAACCTACCTTGACCTCCGGATCGTGACCTTGACCCAATTTTCGGTGACCTTGACCTATTTCCAGTCTTTTTCGTCCTTTTGACCTTGACCTTGAACTTTGACCTTGACCCCGTGACCCCGTGACCTTGACCCCGTGACCTTTGACCCCGTGACCTTTGACCTTTGACCCCGCGACCCGGTGACCTAACCTAAACTAACCTAACCTAAACTAACCTAACCACGTGACCTTGACCTTTGACCCCGTGACCTTGACCCCGTGACCTTTGACCCCGTGACCTTTGACCTTTGACCCCGTGACCCTGCGACCCCGTGACCTAACCTAAACTAACCTAACCTAACGTAACCTAACCAAGTGACCTTGACCTTTGACCTTTGACCCCGTGACCTTGACCTTTGACCTTTGACCCCGTGACCTTTGACCTTTGACCCCGTGACCCCGTGACCTAACCTAAACTAACCTAACCTAACCTAACCTAACCAAGTGACCTTGACCTTTGACCTTTGACCCCGTGACCTTGACCTTTGACCTTTGACCCCGTGACCTTTGACCCCGTGACCTTTGACCCCGTGACCCCTTAAAGTACGCGAAACGACTTTGACGCGACCCCGTGACCTTGACCTATGACCTTGACCTTTGACCCCAAGATGGCCGCCAATGACCTTGACCTTTGACCCCGTGACCTTTAGATTCAAGATGGCGGCCTAACCTACCTTGACCTCCGGATCGTGACCTTGACCCAATTTTCGGTGACCTTGACCTATTTCCAGTCTTTTTCGTCCTTTTGACCTTGACCTTGAACTTTGACCTTGACCCCGTGACCCCGTGACCTTGACCCCGTGAACTTTGACCCCGTGACCTTTGACCTTTGACCCCGCGACCCGGTGACCTAACCTAACCTAAACTAACCTAACCACGTGACCTTGACCTTTGACCTTTGACCCCGTGACCTTGACCCCGTGACCTTTGACCCCGTGACCTTTGACCTTTGACCCCGTGACCCTGCGACCCCGTGACCTAACCTAACTAACCTAACCTAACCTAACCTAACCAAGTGACCTTGACCTTTGACCTTTGACCCCGTGACCTTGACCTTTGACCTTTGACCTCGTGACCTTTGACCCCGTGACCTTGACCCCGTGACCCCGCCAACGGCCCGTAAAGTACGCGAAACGACTTTGACGCGACCCCGTGACCTTGACCTTTGACCTTGACCTTTGACCCCAAGATGGCCGCCAATGACCTTGACCGTGACCTTTGACCTATGACATCAGCAAGTATTTATTTTGATTTTTTTATTACGAAAATATAAAAATTATTATAAAATAAAGTAATGACGTCATCACCTTGAAACTAATATATAAGGTGGCAAACGTTTAGGAGCTCATGTGATTAAAGTATCATGACCCCATGACGTCAGCAAGTATTTATTTTGATTTTTTTATTACGAAAATATAAAAATTATTATAAAATAAAGTAATGACGTCATCACCTTGAAACTAATATATAAGGTGGCAAACGTTTAGGAGCTCATGTGATTAAAGTATCATGACCCCATGACGTCAGCAAGTATTTATTTTGATTTTTTTATTACGAAAATATAAAAATTATTATAAAATAAAGTAATGACGTCATCACCTTGAAACTAATATATAAGGTGGCAAACGGTTAGGAGCTCATGTGATTAAAGTATCATGACCCTATGACGTCAGCAAGTATTTATTTTGATTTTTTTTATTACGAAAATATAAAAATTAATATAAAATAAAGTAATGACGTCATCACCTTGAAACTAATATATAAGGTGGCAAATGTTTAGGAGCTCATGTAATTAAAGTATCATGACCCTATGACGTCAGCAAGTATTTATTTTGATTTTTTTATTACGAAAATATAAAAATTATTATAAAATAAAGTAATGACGTCATCACCTCGTAACTTTTATATAAGTTGGCAAATGTCGAGGAGGTCACGTGGTTAGATTATCATGACCCTACTATGCCCCTGAGTATTTCTAAAGCATTTTGTATATCTTACAAGAATTAAGCCTCGTTTGAGCGAAGCAGTGACGTCACGACCTTGAAAAAATTATCCAAGATGGCCGACGACGGTGACGTCACGTGATATAAGTCACGTGACCCTATTCACGTCTGGACTCTAAAAATCGAATTTAATCGTATGTCGTACCGAAACCGAAACTAGATTGAAATAGCCTAACAGTTTACCTGATGACCTTGCATTTTTTATGCAAGATGGCCTACCCCTGCAGCATTACGTGACCCAAGTCTTGTAATGTTCCGACTTGAGGAACCAGTTTCGCGGCCTTGCTAGTCCTAGCGTCGTAGCCCCAGACTTTTTTCAGAAAAAAGTCACCACTGGGTGGCGTCACGAGCTTCATAATTTTTTTACGGATTGCCCCTGTGGTGTAGATGTTTCGACGTGAGTTTCGTCAAGTTGCTACACTTTGAACCGACGGGGCAGCCCTTTAACGTATATAGGTCAACTTGGTCGGACGACCTTGAAAAAAATATCCAATATGGCGGACGACGTACTCTATCGAAAGACGTATGGGTCAACTTGCTCGAACATTGTCGTCAAAAGTTATCGAATTTTTCGTAAAACGGCGATGATGCGTATTTGGGCTCTTGACCTTTAGGCCTGGGGTCAATGACCTTGCAACTATTTTTAGAAAATTCCCCTTTGAATTACCTATCCAACGGTGTAAGGTTCGTTGACCTCGGTTCGGTAGTTATTTAAATATTGCCATTTGTAGCCTTCCTGTGTCGCAGCGCACGACCGATTCCAAACGCAGAATTCGGGGTGGTTCGAGTGTTTCACAACTTACCTCAAATCTTTCGAGTATCGACTCGATTCTTATCTCCACTTGTTCTCTGTCGCCCCTGGACTCGACAGACACCAGTTTCGTTCTTTTTGATGCTTGTTTGGCTGAATAAACGGTGGTTTAAGTTTCAGCCATGTGCTTTTGTATATATTTTCATTGGCGGCCATCTTGACCTGGGAATCTGTCATGAGAGCTCCCGGGCTTAATTTTCGCTCTAGAGACTCGATCTTGGTATCAAACTTGAGCTCTCGGTGCGTAGAACAAGCGCCGAGTCTAGTTTAAGTCCGATCGAGTCAATATTTTACTGTAGAGCAAGGTTCCGATCTACCTCATTGGAATGCATGTATTTCGTTATTATGGGCCTTCCCGGGCTTAATTTTCGGTCCCGAGACTCGATCTTGGGCTCAAACGTGAGCATTCGTTGGGTGGAAGGAGCGACAGGTCTAATTTAACTCCGATCGAGTCAATATTTGACTGTACAGCAAGGATCCGATCTACTATATGGAATGCATGTGTTTCTGTTGTTGCTATGGGGCTCACCGCTCATCCACCTTTGCTTTTATTTGCAAAACTGTTTTTGTTTCTTGTATAGCACCGGCCAATGACCCTTTCAAAAGTTATTTGAAAACTTTATCTGCTCTGGATTTTAAATGGCAACACCGTTGGGTCCTGTAGCCGAAAGAATTTTTTTCAAGGCTTTGGAACCTCCTTTCGTAAAGTTATTTGAATTGAAAGTAGAGTCCCCTTGTACCTTGCTACCTGTCAAGTTTCAAGCCTTCAGCTCCACCGGTTTTCTCTTGAGAGCCCTTGGCGACCGAAATTCGTACGCATAGAGTTACGTCGCAGAACCAATTTTTGACCTTGCTTCTTTAATTGACGTCCATTTGGTTTAATGATTGTCTTTTCACGTGACGGTGATGTCAAATATCCTGTATGCACGAAACGAGCACGTAGGACAGCCCGGTTGGTACGTCACGGCTGTCCGCAGACGCGCCGAGACGAGCCCCGGTACGCCTTGGCCGACGCATTTTTTTGCTCGGCTTTTGTACTTTCTTACGTAAACTCCTTTCGAATCCACGTATAGTATGTATGTCCCATTGTACACGAGAAATTCGAACACTCCACGTCGAGCGGTGTTCCGTCGACAGCCCCCTACGTCCCGGGGCGGGGGCGTGCGGAGTTCCGCGCCAAACCGTTTTGTCCGCCTTGTGCCTGGAAATCACGTTTGTTTCGAATAAAATGTGTCTTGGCATGTTACGGTGATGGCCAAGTAATGCCCAGGCCACAGTTTTCACCTGTGAAATGCATCTTTATTACCAAACAGCTGACCCCCCCCCCCTTTCCAAAATGTCGAAAAATGAGCACTACCAACAGAGTTTGGCTTTATTAAGGAAACTTCCAGACTAGCTGTATTAACGAACGTGGACTCGTTCGTTAGATGAGGAAACGAAGAAGTCGTGTCAAAAAGAATCATCGTTCTAGCACTCTTAGTTTCCGAGCGATCACCACTACAACACCGAACAGCTGACTGCCTCGTTAATTCACGATGCCACCAAAATCTGCACTTTTGATTTTTTTGCAAGAAAACCACGCTAGCTGTCACTGTAAAAATTGGCACACCGTTTCTTCATTACAAGTTGTCACTTACCTCTAAAAATGGTAATCCAATGACTCTTAGTTTTCACTGCACACCAAAAACAAAAATCAGCTGATTTCTCAAAGTGATGTTTTATTAGGTGAATAAAAGGACTTTCACGTTAGCTGGCTCGATGATATCGCGCACACACTTTCCTATTGCTAGCGCGAGCGTGGCCCGAAATCCTTGTAGTTCTAGGTAGCATAGTTTTTTGCAAAAACCTGCTAGCGGCACTTCCATGAAGCACATGTGGTCGGCACCCTTTTCATAATCGTTGATATCTCGCGATTCACATCAGATAACACAATTTCACTGCACACAGATCTTCCTTGGATGTTGTTTTCACCAACACACTCGATGAATTCACTCGAGAAGTCTTGATTATCCACAGGTCGAGCAGGGAAGTTGGAGGAGGTCGTTGGTCTCGGACGCAAATTCCAAAAACAGTCCTCGTGAATAAAACGGGTTTCACACGAGCTGTCCCGATGAAACTCGCACCGTTCGTCCCACTTTCGAGCGCGATCCTCCTGCGAAAGTTTCAGCGTTCTAGCTATCATACTTTTTTTGTACGAATTAATTTCAGATTTACACCAGTCGACAAAAACCCCATTGAGTGACGCCGCAAAACTAAAGTATGAAAAGTACACTTTAACATGGCCTACATAGATGAACTTGGGCTCGAATGATCCTTGTATATTCTACTCACTTCCCTGTAAAAAGAATTCTCCTAGCTATCCTAGTTTCCGAGCTACGCGCGATAGCATCATTTTCAGTTCGGAAAAAACACGTGGCGGCCATCTTGCTTTTTGCAATACCCGGCCAAAACCAGGAATGTGCTATAACTTTCTTAATACTCCACATAAATACATGAAACTTGTTGTGGAACACGTGTCTCTCAGGCCTTTTTAAAAAGGAAACAAGTCCCAAGTTCCTAGCTTCAATATTAATTAACTAGCAATTAATCTTAGATTTTCAAAATGGCGCCCGCCGGGTTCCGATTCAGAAACTATAGGCTTCAAAAATTCGTATAAAATCACCAATTCATGCTACGAGTGCGCGCTTTGGACCATATATCCGGCCCACCAAGCCCATCATTTGACCAAAATCAAAGTGTCTCTATTTTTTTTTTTTTTTTTTTTTTTTTTTATAAGTCCGACATGGGGAAATTTCGTCCTCTTCCCTGTCCGAGGGAAAAAATCGTCATTTTTTCAGATTTCGGGAAATTGTTCCTCTCGTCGAGATCTACAACTTTTCCTTATGACATTTTTGTCTAGGACCAACCGTTTCCCTTATAAAAATTCCTAAAGGTTTTTCGCTCCTGGCCGCAGACGCCTCTAGCTCCCTTAATACTTGGCCTAAAGACTTCATTTTTGGCTTAAAAAAAACTAGATTTTGAGCTCTACACAACGATAGTTCATATTTAATGATCCGACCAGTAAAAAAAAAGATATAAATTTTTCAAAATTTTTGAAAAGTGACTTTTTGTTAAACGCTTGTGAAAAAAAAACTACTCGTCGAAAAAATTTTTACTTTTGATATTATCTGCCCAGATATATTGTCTATCACATATATTTTTTCCTGATTTTTAGGCCTAGCCGTTTTCAAGTTACTACAAGTTAGGGCAAACTTTTTCGTTTTTTCGGAAACTAAAAATGCTCGGATTTCGACGGGAGTTGGTGCGTTAGATTCCTTGATTTTTTTTAGGTTACAAAATTGAGCTGCCAGAACTTTGTTTATATCTCCTTAACCGTACCTTCTACAAGAAAAATGTTTTTGCCAATAAATTCTTTAGAATTTTTCAAATCCAAGAACGTTTCGTTACTATTTTTACGATTTTTTCCTGATTTTTCACAGTTTTTTCTACTTAAAAAATTAATTGCCAGTGATATCTGCATGACAAAAATCAGTGTGGTACATTATTTTATCTTCTACATATACATATAAAAAGAAAATTTTTATAAAAATTTTAAGTATTTTTAATGATTTTTTTATTGTGTTCAAAAAAACAAAATATTTTTTTATTTAAATTCAAAATTACCCATATCTTTAT
>JABSTQ010004575.1:0-7500 GCA_013358835.2 Ixodes persulcatus | reverse complement strand
GACCCCGCGACCCGGTGACCTAACCTAAACTAACCTAACCTAAACTAACCTAACCACGTGACCTTGACCTTTGACCTTTGACCCCGTGACCTTGACCCCGTGACCTTTGACCCCGTGACCTTTGACCTTTGACCCCGTGACCCTGCGACCCCGTGACCTAACCTAAACTAACCTAACCTAACGTAACCTAACCAAGTGACCTTGACCTTTGACCTTTGACCCCGTGACCTTGACCTTTGACCTTTGACCCCGTGACCTTTGACCTTTGACCCCGTGACCCCGTGACCTAACCTAAACTAACCTAACCTAAACTAACCTAACCACGTGACCTTGACCTTTGACCTTTGACCCCGTGACCTTGACCTTTGACCCCGTGACCTTTGACCTTTGACCCCGTGACCCTGCGACCCCGTGACCTAACCTAAACTAACCTAACCTAACGTAACCTAACCAAGTGACCTTGACCTTTGACCTTTGACCCCGTGACCTTGACCTTTGACCTTGACCCCGTGACCCCGTGACCTTGACCCCATGACCTTTGACCCCGTGACCTTTGACCTTTGACCCCGCGACCCGGTGACCTAACCTAACCTAAACTAACCTAACCACGTAACCTTGACCTTTGACCTTTGACCCCGTGACCTTGACCCCGTGACCTTTGACCCCGTGACCTTTGACCTTTGACCCCGTGACCCTGCGACCCCGTGACCTAACCTAACCTAACCTAACCTAACCTAACCAAGTGACCTTGACCTTTGACCATTGACCCCGTGACCTTGACCTTTGACCTTTGACCCCGTGACCTTGACCCCGTGACCTTTGACCCCGTGACCTTTGACCTTTGACCCCGTGACCCTGCGACCCCGTGACCTAACCTAAACTAACCTAACCTAACGTAACCTAACCAAGTGACCTTGACCTTTGACCTTTGACCCCGTGACCTTGACCTTTGACCTTTGACCCCGTGACCTTTGACCTTTGACCCCGTGACCCCGTGACCTAACCTAAACTAACCTAACCTAAACTAACCTAACCACGTGACCTTGACCTTTGACCCCGTGACCTTGACCTTTGACCCCGTGACCTTGACCTTTGACCTTTGACCCCGTGACCTTTGACCCCGTGACCTTTGACCCCGTGACCCCTTAAAGTACGCGAAACGACTTTGACGCGACCCCGTGACCTTGACCTTTGACCTATGACCTTGACCTTTGACCCCAAGATGGCCGCCAATGACCTTGACCTTTGACCTTGACCCCGTGACCCCGTGACCTTTAGATTCAAGATGGCGGCCTAACCTACCTTGACCTCCGGATCGTGACCTTGACCCATTTTTCGGTGACCTTGACCTATTTCCAGTCTTCGTCTTTTTGACCTTGACCTTGAACTTTGACCTTGACCCCGTGACCTTGACCCCGTGACCTTTGACCCCGTGACCTTTGACCTTTGACCCCGTGACCTTTGACCCCGTGACCTTGACCCCGTGACCTTTGACCCCGTGACCTTTGACCTTTGACCCCGCGACCCGGTGACCTAACCTAAACTAACCTAACCTAAACTAACCTAACCACGTGACCTTGACCTTTGACCCCGTGACCTTGACCCCGTGACCTTTGACCCCGTGACCTTTGACCTTTGACCCCGTGACCCTGCGACCCCGTGACCTAACCTAAACTAACCTAACCTAACGTAACCTAACCAAGTGACCTTGACCTTTGACCTTTGACCCCGTGACCTTGACCTTTGACCTTTGACCCCGTGACCTTTGACCTTTGACCCCGTGACCCCGTGACCTAACCTAAACTAACCTAACCTAAACTAACCTAACCACGTGACCTTGACCTTTGACCTTTGACCCCGTGACCTTGACCTTTGACCCCGTGACCTTTGACCTTTGACCCCGTGACCCTGCGACCCCGTGACCTAACCTAAACTAACCTAACCTAACGTAACCTAACCAAGTGACCTTGACCTTTGACCTTTGACCCCGTGACCTTGACCTTTGACCTTGACCCCGTGACCCCGTGACCTTGACCCCATGACCTTTGACCCCGTGACCTTTGACCTTTGACCCCGCGACCCGGTGACCTAACCTAACCTAAACTAACCTAACCACGTAACCTTGACCTTTGACCTTTGACCCCGTGACCTTGACCCCGTGACCTTTGACCCCGTGACCTTTGACCTTTGACCCCGTGACCCTGCGACCCCGTGACCTAACCTAACCTAACCTAACCTAACCTAACCAAGTGACCTTGACCTTTGACCATTGACCCCGTGACCTTGACCTTTGACCTTTGACCTCGTGACCTTTGACCCCGTGACCTTGACCCCGTGACCCCGCCAACGGCCCGTAAAGTACGCGAAACGACTTTGACGCGACCCCGTGACCTTGACCTTTGACCTTGACCTTTGACCCCAAGATGGCCGCCAATGACCTTGACCGTGACCTTTGACCTATGACGTCAGCAAGTATTTATTTTGATTTTTTTATTACGAAAATATAAAAATTATTATAAAATAAAGTAATGACGTCATCACCTTGAAACTAATATATAAGGTGGCAAACGTTTAGGAGCTCATGTGATTAAAGTATCATGACCCCATGACGTCAGCAAGTATTTATTTTGATTTTTTTATTACGAAAATATAAAAATTATTATAAAATAAAGTAATAACGTCATCACCTTGAAACTAATATATAAGGTGGCAAACGTTAAGGAGCTCATGTGATTAAAGTATCATGACCCTATGACGTCAGCAAGTATTTATTTTGATTTTTTTTATTACGAAAATATAAAAATTAATATAAAATAAATTAATAACGTCATCACCTTGAAACTAATATATAAGGTGGCAAACGGTTAGGAGCTCATGTGATTAAAGTATCATGACCCTATGACGTCAGCAAGTATTTATTTTGATTTTTTTTATTACAAAAATATAAAAATTAATATAAAATAAAGTAATGACGTCATCACCTTGAAACTAATATATAAGGTGGCAAATGTTTAGGAGCTCATGTAATTAAAGTATCATGACCCTATGACGTCAGCAAGTATTTATTTTGATTTTTTTATTACGAAAATATAAAAATTAATATAAAATAAAGTAATGACGTCATCACCTCGTAACTTTTATATAAGTTGGCAAATGTCGAGGAGGTCACGTGGTTAGATTATCATGACCCTACTATGCCCCTGAGTATTTCTAAAGCATTTTGTATATCTTACAAGAATTAAGCCTCGTTTGAGCGAAGCAGTGACGTCACGACCTTGAAAAAATTATCCAAGATGGCCGACGACGGTGACGTCACGTGATATAAGTCACGTGACCCTATTCACGTCTGGACTCTAAAAATCGAATTTAATCGTATGTCGTACCGAAACCGAAACTAGATTGAAATAACCTAACAGTTTACCTGATGACCTTGCATTTTTTATGCAAGATGGCCTACCCCTGCAGCATTACGTGACCCAAGTCTTGTAATGTTCCGACTTGAGGAACCAGTTTCGCGGCCTTGCTAGTCCTAGCGTCGTAGCCCCAGACTTTTTTGAGAAAAAAGTCACCACTGGGTGGCGTCACGAGCTTCATAATTTTTTTACGGATTGCCCCTGTGGTGTAGATGTTTCGACGTGAGTTTCGTCAAGTTGCTACACTTTGAACCGACGGGGCAGCCCTTTAACGTATATAGGTCAACTTGGTCGGACGACCTTGAAAAAAATATCCAATATGGCGGACGACGTACTCTATCGAAAGACGTATGGGTCAACTTGCTCGAACATTGTCATCAAAAGTTATCGAATTTTTCGTAAAACGGCGATGATGCGTATTTGGGCTCTTGACCTTTAGGCCTGGGGTCAATGACCTTGCAACTATTTTTAGAAAATTCCCCTTTGAATTACCTATCCAACGGTGTAAGGTTCGTTGACCTCGGTTCGGTAGTTATTTAAATATTGCCATTTGTAGCCTTCCTGTGTCGCAGCGCACGACCGATTCCAAACGCAGAATTCGGGGCGTTTCGAGTGTTTCACAACTTACCTCAAATCTTTCGAGTATCGACTCGATTCTTATCTCCACTTGTTCTCTGTCGCCCCTGGACTCGACAGACACCAGTTTCGTTCTTTTTGATGCTTGTTTGGCTGAATAAACTGTGGTTTAAGTTTCAGCCATGTGCTTTTGTATATATTTTCATTGGCGGCCATCTTGACCTGGAAATCTGTCATGAGAGCTCCCGGGCTTAATTTTCGCTCTAGAGACTCGATCTTGGTATCAAACTTGAGCTCTCGGTGCGTAGAACAAGCGCCGAGTCTAGTTTAAGTCCGATCGAGTCAATATTTTACTGTAGAGCAAGGTTCCGATCTACCTCATTGGAATGCATGTATTTCGTTATTATGGGCCTTCCCGGGCTTAATTTTCGGTCCCGAGACTCGATCTTGGGCTCAAACGTGAGCATTCGTTGGGTGGAAGGAGCGACAGGTCTAATTTAACTCCGATCGAGTCAATATTTGACTGTACAGCAAGGATCCGATCTACTATATGGAATGCATGTGTTTCTGTTGTTGCTATGGGGCTCACCGCTCATCCACCTTTGCTTTTATTTGCAAAACTGTTTTTGTTTCTTGTATAGCACCGGCCAATGACCCTTTCAAAAGTTATTTGAAAACTTTATCTGCTCTGGATTTTAAATGGCAACACCGTTGGGTCCTGTAGCCGAAAGAATTTTTTTCAAGGCTTTGGAACCTCCTTTCGTAAAGTTATTTGAATTGAAAGTAGAGTCCCCTTGTACCTTGCTACCTGTCAAGTTTCAAGCCTTCAGCTCCACCGGTTTTCTCTTGAGAGCCCTTGGCGACCGAAATTCGTACGCATAGAGTTACGTCGCAGAACCAATTTTTGACCTTGCTTCTTTAATTGACGTCCATTTGGTTTAATGATTGTCTTTTCACGTGACGGTGATGTCAAATATCCTGTATGCACGAAACGAGCACGTAGGACAGCCCGGTTGGTACGTCACGGCTGTCCGCAGACGCGCCGAGACGAGCCCCGGTACGCCTTGGCCGACGCATTTTTTTGCTCGGCTTTTGTACTTTCTTACGTAAACTCCTTTCGAATCCACGTATAGTATGTATGTCCCATTGTACACGAGAAATTCGAACACTCCACGTCGAGCGGTGTTCCGTCGACAGCCCCCTACGTCCCGGGGCGGGGGCGTGCGGAGTTCCGCGCCAAACCGTTTTGTCCGCCTTGTGCCTGGAAATCACGTTTGTTTCGAATAAAATGTGTCTTGGCATGTTACGGTGATGGCCAAGTAATGCCCAGGCCACAGTTTTCACCTGTGAAATGCATCTTTATTACCAAACAGCTGACCCCCCCCCCCTTTCCAAAATGTCGAAAAATGAGCACTACCAACAGAGTTTGGGTTTATTAAGGAAACTTCCAGACTAGCTGTATTAACGAACGTGGACTCGTTCGTTAGATGAGGAAACGAAGAAGTCGTGTCAAAAAGAATCATCGTTCTAGCACTCTTAGTTTCCGAGCGATCACCACTACAACACGAACAGCTGACTGCCTCGTTAATTCACGATGCCACCAAAATCTGCACTTTTGATTTTTTTGCAAGAAAACCACGCTAGCTGTCACTGTAAAAATTGGCACACCGTTTCTTCATTACAAGTTGTCACTTACCTCTAAAAATGGTAATCCAATGACTCTTAGTTTTCACTGCACACCAAAAACAAAAATCAGCTGATTTCTCAAAGTGATGTTTTATTAGGTGAATAAAAGGACTTTCACGTTAGCTGGCTCGATGATATCGCGCACACACTTTCCTATTGCTAGCGCGAGCGTGGCCCGAAATCCTTGTAGTTCTAGGTAGCATAGTTTTTTGCAAAAACCTGCTAGCGGCACTTCCATGAAGCACATGTGGTCGGCACCCTTTTCATAATCGTTGATATCTCGCGATTCACATCAGATAACACAATTTCACTGCACACAGATCTTCCTTGGATGTTGTTTTCACCAACACACTCGATGAATTCACTCGAGAAGTCTTGATTATCCACAGGTCGAGCAGGGAAGTTGGAGGAGGTCGTTGGTCTCGGACGCAAATTCCAAAAACAGTCCTCGTGAATAAAACGGGTTTCACACGAGCTGTCCCGATGAAACTCGCACCGTTCGTCCCACTTTCGAGCGCGATCCTCCTGCGAAAGTTTCAGCGTTCTAGCTATCATACTTTTTTTGTACGAATTAATTTCAGATTTACACCAGTCGACAAAAACCCCATTGAGTGACGCCGCAAAACTAAAGTATGAAAAGTACACTTTAACATGGCCTACATAGATGAACTTGGGCTCGAATGATCCTTGTATATTCTACTCACTTCCCTGTAAAAAGAATTCTCCTAGCTATCCTAGTTTCCGAGCTACGCGCGATAGCATCATTTTCAGTTCGGAAAAAACACGTGGCGGCCATCTTGCTTTTTGCAATACCCGGCCAAAACCAGGAATGTGCTCTAACTTTCTTAATACTCCACATAAATACATGAAACTTGTTGTGGAACACGTGTCTCTCAGGCCTTTTTAAAAAGGAAACAAGTCCCAAGTTCCTAGCTTCAATATTAATTAACTAGCAATTAATCTTAGATTTTCAAAATGGCGCCCGCCGGGTTCCGATTCAGAAACTATAGGCTTCAAAAATTCGTATAAAATCACCAATTCATGCTACGAGTGCGCGCTTTGGACCATATATCCGGCCCACCAAGCCCATCATTTGACCAAAATCAAAGTGTCTCTATTTTTTTTTTTTTTTTTTTTTTTTTTTTTATAAGTCCGACATGGGGAAATTTCGTCCTCTTCCCTGTCCGAGGGAAAAAATCGTCATTTTTTCAGATTTCGGGAAATTGTTCCTCTCGTCGAGATCTACAACTTTTCCTTATGACATTTTTGTCTAGGACCAACCGTTTCCCTTATAAAATTCCTAAAGGTTTTTCGCTCCTGGCCGCAGATGACTCCTAGCTCCCTTAATACTTGGCCTAAGACTTCATTTTTGCTTAAAAAAAACTAGATTTTGAGCTCTACACAACGATAGTTCATATTTAATGATCCGACCATGTAAAAAAAAGATATAAATTTTCAAAATTTTTGAAAAGTGACTTTTTGTTAAACGCTTGTGAAAAAAAAAACTACTCGTCGAAAAAAATTTTTACTTTTGATATTATCTGCCCAGATATATTGTCTATCACATATATTTTTTCCTGATTTTTAGGCTTAGCCGTTTTTAAGTTACTACAAGTTAGGGCAAACTTTTTCGTTTTTTCGGAAACTAAAAATGCTCGGGATTTCGACGGGAGTTGGTGCGTTAGATTCCTTGATTTTTTTAGGTTACAAAATTGAGCTGCCAGAACTTGTTTATATCTCCTTAACCGTACTTCTACAAGAAAATGTTTTTGCCAATAATTCTTTAGAATTTTTCAAATCCAAGAACGTTTCGTTACTATTTTTA
>JABSTQ010004574.1:0-39756 GCA_013358835.2 Ixodes persulcatus | reverse complement strand
TACCTATCATATACTTTTCATGCTCACCGAGATATTCTGCACCATCACATATCCATACTCCTAGATACTTGTATTTACTAGCTCTCTCCACTGTAATATTCTGTATCTTGAGCCTCTCAACTTCACCATTGTTAAAAATCATGACTGCTGATTTTCACTACTGAATTCTAAACCTAATTCCTCTCCTTCCCTACCACAGATGCTCATTAATTCCTGCAAATCTATCCTGTTGTTAGCCTTTAGTACGATATCATCCGCATACATCAATCCCGGTAAGGATTGCTGAATGTTTTGGCCTAGCTTACTGTACGAAAGGTAGAATCCAAGCCCACTCTTCTCTAGTCTATCCTCCAATCCTCTCAGATTCAACATGAACAGCAAAGGCGATAACGGGCACCCCTGCCTAAGGCCTCGTCTTATCACTATTTTCCCCGTTGCCTTTCCTTCCCATGTTATAATAAGCTTATTATCTTTGTAAAAGTTCCTTAATATTGCTGTTACTCCTTCATCTAGGTTTAAGCTCTCCACTATGTCCCACAGATTCCTTTGGTTCGCATTGTCATAGGCACCCTTGATATCCAGAAATGCCAGCCAGAGCTGTCTGTTCTCTTTTCGCGCTATTTCTATACATGTGTTAGAGAAAATATATTGTTCTCCAACTTTCTTTGTTTCCGAAACCCGTTCAGTAACTCGCCCAGTATGCCCTCGCAATCTACCCATTCCTCCAGTCTGTTCTTTATAATCTGCATTACCAACCTGTAAATAAGTGGCGTCCTGGTTATGGGACGATAATTCCCAATATCAGACATATCTTCCTTTCCCTTATATATCATACTCATCCTACTAAAACTCCATTCATCTGGAATAGTTCCTTTTTTATCATAGTGCTCCCTACCTCCCTTAGCTTTGCCTTAGATTTAGGACCCAAATTCTTCACCAGCTTGATTGGGATACAATCTGTGCCTGTTGACGTGCCACTAGGGACTCTTCGTTCCGCCTTTTACCATTCTCTTTGTACAAAATCCGCGATGTCACAAGCTGGACTGCTACTTCCTTCGGTTCTCCTATCTTCCACATGTACCAG
Source organism: Ixodes persulcatus (assembly GCA_013358835.2). Lineage (NCBI taxonomy): Eukaryota > Metazoa > Arthropoda > Arachnida > Ixodida > Ixodidae > Ixodes > Ixodes persulcatus. Next base: position 38,672 of record JABSTQ010004574.1, on the reverse strand, counting down.
TTCCCGAAATTTCTCCTCCATCCCTGCTCCTATATATCGTATCGCATTATCTTCCTCTAATTGATCTCCCTGATGCGAGAGTATGAACCTCTGTCTATCTTGATTCGTTTCACCGAGTGAGTTCAAGTGCTCCCAAAACTTATTGGCTGCGTTTTTATCTTTCTTGCTTACATTACTCATCCATTTTTGACCCTTTCTTTGAATTTTCGCATTAATCAAACTGGATGCCTCTCGGCGACATGTTATAAACGTGTCCCATCTTCTTTTTACTTCCGTTTCTGACTCCCCACTACGCTTGGAATGCCTGTGTTCTCTAGAGGCTTCCTGACGTTTTTGTATCGCTTGCTAAACTTCTTTGTACCACCAGATTTGAGGTCTATGTCCTTGCTTCCCTTTTAGTTTACTCTGAACTTTGTCTAGTTCCAGAACAAAAACCCTAGTTAGGCTCTCATAGGTTCAATCTGTATACCGTTGCCCTGAAACTGCTTCCTCTATTCTTTCCGCAACTATTTCCAACTTTATGTCGCTGCAGAAAGTGTGCTTTGAATTATGTTTGACGACATGATGGCGCTAAGACTAGACAAAAGGGGAGACTATGTTGTTTAGTTTCATCATTTACTTCTCTGGCGAAATTCAGCTTAATACGTTTGTGATTTCTACCAAGACTTTCGGAACCTTCTTCATCTAGTTTCCTTAGTTGTCACTTACCATATATTTTCTGTGACATGAGTACGTAATCTATAGTTGAATGTAGATTGCCAGTTTCCCAGGTTATGTGCCCGTCACACTTCTGACTGGTATTACATAAAACTAAGTCATGCTTTTCCACCAGTACTAGTAATATGCTTCCAGCTGAGTCTGTATACCCATCCAGACCCCCCATGTGGGCATTCATGTCTTTCATAATAATTATTTCATACCCTTCCCCTAGCTTACTAATGTCTCTTGAAATGCAATCAATCATTCTTCTGTTTTCCTCTTTAGCACCTGTCCCTGTCCATAAGTAAACTCCAAGGACTGTTGATCCCCCATCGACTTTTCCTTTCAGCCACGAATGTTCGGCGCACTCCTTTCTGATCTTTTGAAAGTTCGTGTTCTTCTTAATAAATGCTCCAGTTCCTCCTCCCTTCCTCGTTCCCTCCATTCTGTTGCATTCTTCCCATAGTCAGGGTTGCAAGGTGGCTGCTCCATGTCTCGTAGATGTGTTTCCACAAACCCATACACCACTAAATCCTCCTTTCTTAGTTGCTCCTCTACCTCTTCCCATTTTAACCTATTTCTACCAATCTGCATGTTAATATATCCAATGTCTGATTGTGCTGTTTGTTTAGACCTGTTCTTACGTTTTCTCCTCTTTTTAACCCTGGGTGCCTCTCCTGCCTTTGTTGGGTTTTCAGTTACTTCAGTGCCACCAGGGCCCTTGGTGCCCCCCCCCCCCTCAAGAAAAAAAAAAAAAAAACAGAACAAAACAGCAGTCACCTTGCGGCCCACCCTATCCCCTACCCTGTAACGCGTGGCCTCACTGTAGTGAATGTAATCTGCAAAAGGGCGGGAGCAAGCCTCGCACACTTAACTGTTTACTTTCATTACCTTCGTACCGAAGCTGTCGACTAATACCCTTAATTACTCTGTTGGCTTCGATAACCCTCCTCTCTGTTACCCCGGACTGCCCCGAACTTCTGGAAGGGTGCACACAACCACGTGCACATTCTCAGACACGTCCCTCAGCTTACGCATCCCCACGTTTAGCTTCTTTCCGAGGTTCTGGCTCCTACCCTTGAGCATATCATTAAGCCCCGCATGAACTATTACTAGGTTCCTTCTCTCCCAGTTATCCCACACCCCCTCACATGCTGTGGTCATAGCATCCACTATCCACTTCCCAGGCTGGACCTCTACGGTTACCCTCTGGTTTTCCTTCACCCTGTTCAGTACACCCCTCTTAACCCGTGCTACGTTAGAGCTCCCCACTACCAGTACAATAGATCCCCCTGGTACCTTCGCGCCCTTGTCCTGCGACGTATCTCCTGTCACATGGCTGTCCGACGCCTGCTGCTCAAAGGCGCTATTGAACTGAGGGTCACTCAGCTCTCCAGGGTCATCGAACCCGTCAGTCAACAGGCTGGATTCCAGAACACCAGTGACCCCAGTCTGCAGACTGGTGGTTCGTCCCGCTAGAACTGACACTTCATCCTTTCTTCCCTCGCTACTCTCACTCGCTCGAATCGCCCCTTCCAGACGCTCTACCCTACTGTCACACTCCCTTTTACGCTCCTCTAAACCCGCCTTCTATACTTCCCCAGCTCTTTCGCCTGCTTCTCGAGGCCTACCCGCTGCTCGCTCTCATGATTAAGCGCCTAGTCAGCTCCTCAACCTGCGTCTCGAGAACCACCCGCTTCTCTCCTTCTGCCTTAAGCTCGGCCTCAATCTCTCGAACTCAGCCCTTCACACAAAGCCGACACTCAAAACTCATCCCCGCCGCCTCCTCCAGACTGCCGAAACACGTCTCCTCTTGGTGAAACCACCTCCCACACCCCTCGCACTGCACCAACCAGTCCCCACCCTTGTCCTGCTGACCCAAATCTAGACCCATATCTAGACCGGGAAGAAACCGTCACTTCTCGCCAAAAATTCAAACAGAGCATACTTTGCGAAGCTAACTTCTTAGTAGCTTTAACTAACCTCAACTGCAGCTGTTCAAACCTAACACTGCTACCGCATTATCACTTCCAATTAACTCACAAAAAGAGAAAGAAAAGAAGAAAAACTGGCACTTAGCTTCGGATGCTCGAGGAGAACCAGGAAACACGTCGGCTCACCGCAACGGCCAAGTGCCATTGCATGATGATGATGATGATGATGATGATGATGATGATGATGATGATGATGACGATGATGATGATGATGATGATGATGATGATGATGATGATGATGATGATGATGGACGATGGTTCGCGGCTCTTCCAAGGTATATGTACATATGGTAGCGAAGCTTCCATAGAAGCCCATGTGTCAAAAAAATGGCGGCTCATGTGGCTTCGCTAGCGCCATCTATGTGTCGTGATAGCATTTCCGGCGGAACCAAAAATTAACAGGAAATGACGTCACTTCCGAAAAAAAACCAAAAACGTGACGTCACTCTGGTGTGCTTTTCGGCGCGAAAATTAAATATTACAAGAACCCGGGACTGCAGGCAAAAAGGACGATCGTTTAGTGTGACTAAAAAGCTTTGTTTGAGACTTTTTAGGAACTGGGACTGCAGGAACAAAGGACGATCGTCGTTTTTGCCTGCAATCACGGTTTCTAAGAAGTCTCGAACAAAGCTCTTTAGTCACACTAAAAAGTCTCAAAGCTGTGCCAAGCTACGTTTGAAACTTTTTAGAGCGTCGTCCTTCTTGCCTAAAGTCTCGGTTTTTTTCTGTTTTCTTTTGTTAGTTTTTTCGTTTTGTTGAATCTACACCATCTTGTTTGGACCCTTAATTCTGCGCGAAAATCGTTTTCTTTTAGGCAGCCGCCTTTTTTAGGCAGATCGCTTCGAGAATCTTTTTTTTTTCCATCCCACAGAACTAATTTGAAAGAACCGTGTTTTGCTTTTTCCTTCAGATTTTTCAGAAATATTGGAGCGGCTTAAAGGTGACTGACCTCACAAAAAGGGGATAACAATACCGTTGCTCCAGTGTGTTAGCGTTAAAGTCACACGACAGTAATTCTAATGCAAGTCCAATGTTGCACTAACATTTTATTCACATGCAACTGCTTATAACCACTCAACCAGCACACTCATCAGAAGCATACAATCAGTATCTAGTTTTAAGGTAGAAGAAAACTAGTAGATGAATACATAAATTACATTATGACAGGATAACACATAACACACTGTACAATTGGCTGCCTGTTGTGTGGGCATTGTCAGTTACAGCCATCAATATCCCATATTTTAAACCGTTTCGAGGTTTAAAATTGGTTTAAACAGCCGTTTTTTGCCGTTCTTGGGCAAGGTGCGATCACCCAGAAAACTTTTTAACTTGCGTACAATGGTGCTGCGTACTCTGGAGCCTTCTGTGAACGCATAAATTATTTTGGAGCCCTCCAGTACGCTGCACGGCATAGGCCAGTGTTTTTTGGACCTTAAAACCAGAGGTTTAATCAGTGACAAAATCACATGAGCAGTCTGTAACCCAAAACACTGTAAGCACATTAATTTTCGTGATAACCTATTTTTCGAGAATTTCACATTTTGATAAAAATCGAAAAAAAAGTCATTCATGGATAGGAAAGCATTAAATATCGCTCTTGATCGCGAAAGTTTGCGCCCGCCAGATTTTCTCGAAAGAAACACAATACGAAATATCGAGTCCATGAAAATAAAGTATTTTACACCATACGAAAGGCTAGAAAAGCAAATATGCTGCTTGGAAAATGTACTCTGTGTGGTCTCACGTGCTTAGCTTTTGCACTTGTTGCCTAGCTTTACACTTTGCTGATGCATCAACGAGTTCAGTGTGTGTTTTTTTTCGTGCAAACCAGTGTAGTTTGACTTTAGCAAACAGTGAAAAAAATTATCATACACATCGTGGTTACACACAGCAAGATACGTTTGGACCTGCTGATAAAAAAAGTACTTAAAGAGTACGCCCTATGCCCTCCTTTGAAATGAGGTTGTTGATGCTCGCCTCGAAAAACACGCTCACAAGTCTCAACGAATGATGTGAAAGAAGGGAAGGGAACCGACAGGTTTCCAAAGTTCGAGTCAGCAGTGCCTTTCACACTCTAATACAGTATTACTTAGAGTAGTTCAAGTAGCGGGTTAAAAGCTAGGTAAAACCATAATTAACTGTGAGGTGATCGCAGAGCATCCCCAGAGACCTCATTGTGAAGCAGAAGCCACGAATGCAGTTTGGCTACCTTCTACATCCGAGTGCTTGCAGGTTTTCAGAAACTTCAATGCTTTCTTTGAAAAACTCCTCATGGAGAGAACCATTATGCAGTGCAGAGGCAAAGGGCGTCTTGGAAAATTTGTGCGAGCTATTTAAGTTGTCAAAGAGACGCCCGATTTTTTCAATGAATCTCTCAGTGTGAATAGCAGCAGCTGGCAATTGCTGGTACGTTAGAAAGGCATACATTGAGCAGCACAGTGGTTGCTAAACACTTGGGCCTCTAGTTTCACCGACATCTTTTAGCAGAACGTCAAATTAAAGTGCTTCTCGTTCACCTTGCGCATAGAACAGATCTCAAGTGTCCGGTCCTTTTCATGAGCTTCCTTTATGTACGAGGTTTTCACTACGTGATCACAAACATTGAAGTAATACTTAAATAACATGTTTCTGAGGCACTTCAGCAGGTGCAGAGCATCAAAAAGGCAAAAGAGAGGTTTGCCATTGACATATATGTAAGGCTTTTCGGAAATTACAAGGCGTGAAAAAAGAGAGACGTTCTGTCTCCCCTGAACCCATACCACAGCTACTGGCTCCAGGCCAACGTCCACAAGGACGCTGTAGCAGTGTTAAAGAAGATCCTGTAGGACAATGGTAGTCGTGCCCTTATGAGCAAAAAAGTAGCGAAGTGGCTGCTTCCATGGTGTTCGGATTCTTTTTGTCAGAAACAAGACAGCCGTGTTTGACAGGTTTGCATCTTGCGCACCATTAATATGCTATTCAAGCCCTTTGAACCTGTCAGATGAGGGGTTGTCTGAGTCCTCTTTTTTAATGTGCATCTCATCAAAGACTATGCCGCCGGCCCAATCGGCTCGTGAAAAGGAAGTTGCTCGCCTCTTTACCCGCTCGAAAATGTCGGGGTGAAATCCAACTCTCAGTGGAACACACTGAAGCCACAGCTGCAGTGATCGAACTGGTGACAACCTAAGCAGTCGCCTACAATACGTACAGCCTTTTGGGTCATGAAAAAGAGTCCCAAAGCCAAAGCCTTGTTCTGGCTGCACCATCCTCGACCAAACCCGCTTACATCCCTCATCCTAAGCTGGGCCTCAACGAGTGCAGCGACGGCTGGAGACACATGAACGCGGATACTCTCAACTTCTTCAGCAACAGTCCTCATCTGACGCTGCCGTTGCAGCTTTCTTTGCAGCCTCTTGTTTCGTTGTTGGATCTTTCGTACCTTGGCTCTCAGTGTGTTCATCTTTCTCTTGTCAATGCGGCGGCCCTTGCTTGATGCTGCAAGGTGACAAATAACCCATATCAGTAAACTCCAAGAATGTTTTTATATGTAAATGGTAGCCAATAAGAACTTGCATTACTTGTCAAGTTGTACAAGGTTCTTAAATCCAAGAACAGCAAAACGTTTGATAGCATACAAACATATTGGTTAGAGCGTCGATGATTATGACCCCATACTCCTGTAGGCCAAACCAGCACAGGTAAATTCGATTATCCTTGGCGATTTCATTAAAAGCGCAAACAACGGTGCAAAGTAAGAGCGAACTGAAAGCTAAACACTTCTAGTAAAAACACGCCACGCTTCCAGGCAGTGAAGTAGTGGGCCGAGTGTAGCTTTGTTGTTTTTCATTGTGCACATCCAGCCAACCGTGATAGATTTATGAAAACTAACAACAGATAGGAAAATACTTTGCAAGGGGGGCATGGCATCACTTAACACAACACAGCAGGCATCTCACTTACAGTAACAGATTCTCACCTTCGAGTGTCGACAGGAAACCGATGCAGCGAGACGCCAGCCGCGCGGTCGTCTCTTTGGCATCCTTCTACGGAGCAACGTCTCGTTGCATAATGTGCGGAGCTCATTGTCACAAAGGACGTTGAGCCCGTCGGACGTAGCAGCGTTCAACCGCACGAAGGCGACTGATCCTATATCACTCTGACGTTACGCTCCCGCGCATGTAACTGGGGTAATCACGCTGAGCGAACAAAGCTTTTCAAACTGTGCAAAGTGCCGGTAGAACAATTTAAAAATAACGTGGAGTCCGGAGAAGCAACAAGCAGACGGACGTCAAAAGCCGGCCTTCGCGCAGCACGAGGTCTCTTCAAATTATCGCGTTATCGCTATTACAAGCCAGCCTTATTGCTTGTCGGGTTCAGAGGGCGCTAAGAAAAAGTTAGTATATTATTAGTAAATAAGCTATTTCTGCTTTTTTCGAGGGCAATAAAGCTTATTTCAGATAACTAACAGTAATATATAAAATTTAAATATACAACTTACTATATTTTAGTTTAATATAATTTTATTTGTATATAGTTTGCCATAACGTCTCCTAGTCGCGCTTCAAACGCACCGCAACCACGTGACCCTCTAGGTTGATGTCGCTGGCAATTTGTTTTGTACCGTGTTTTGGCCCAAGTTTCCCTACCATGTGTACATATACCTTGGCTCTTCCCTTTTGAATCGGGCGGTACCGTTGAGTTTGGGACCTAGCCAGTGGGAATTCGGTTATCCCCGTTGGTGAACTATCATCCACGAGCTCTCTAATCTTGGCTTCGTGGCTTCGACCCGCTCACGCCACCCTCCGTTGGTTACAGGTGTAGCGTCGGCGTTGTTGTTGCCGTTAGTCCCACCCGCAGAGTCTGCCACTGAGCTGGAAGCGGACCCAAAGCCGAGTGCCTCTCCCAGTGCGAGCTCCCGGGTTGCCTGTCCACACTCCGCCGGTTTGACTGGTTGCAGACCGGTGCACGACAACACAAGGTCTTCAATTGTCTCATCCGCCTGACCACACACACGTCATCCTGCCGATTCCACCGTCTGGTCGAAGCGACGGCAGTACACCTGCGTTCGCAGTTCTCCTGCGCGTGACTCAAAGAGCAGTCGGCTGCCCAGGCTGTTGTCGCATAGGCTAGTCTCTGCCGAAATTTCGTGATTGCATCGATGGTACATATTTAGCGTCGACTTGGACTTCGTCGTTTCTGCCCACCGAGCTGCCTCATCCTCTCTCACCCTGTTTCGTATCTCAATTTCCCACTTCCTGTCTGATGTAATAGTTACAGAGGCTGAAAAGAAGCCGTATTTCTTCTCTAACTGATACAGCCGCTTACTCCAGCCAGTCTGCATTCCCGTGAGATACGTGTAGATGAAGAGTCTCTTGGCCCACCGGCCGCGGTCCATGAGACGGAGACGGCTGTCGTAAGTTATCTTACTGGTAGCCTCCCTGGCCTCAAACAACGTCCACCCACGATCTCCCTGGACTGCTTCGGTGGCCACCATTCCGTGACAGCCCAGAGCCTGCCTCCCGACCTCTCGTTGATGACGTTCTATGACTTCCCGCACTGTGCCAGGGACACAAAGAACCGCGTTGGCGAACGCTAATCCAGGCACCACAACCGCCTTCCAGAGTTGGCGAGTCACCAGGAAATGATTGCACCTCCAAAGATTACGTTTTCGGAGTACATTCGTACCTTGCACGGCTGCCTATCGCATGTACCTCATCACTAGCGTCACCTACACAGAAAACGTTTTTGCTATACGCGACTCGTGGCCAAGGCTTTCGTAATTTTGTGGTGCATACCGCATTCCACGTGTGGCAGCGGTGTCAGGTGAGTCAAGTGGATGGTTCCCAATCTAAATATATACTAAAAATCAGTTTCTCGTACTGCGACACTAAGTTTTGACGTAGGTGCAGCTAGAGCAGTCTTGCTTCTTCTTGAACCGAAAAATACAAATGAGACTTTCTAAGACCAGCCAAAATCTAAGCCTTTCTCGTGTCGAAGTTTCGCGTGTTGCGTTTCATTTGACTGATGAAGGCTTAGCACATGTCGGTTTTAGAAAAACAATTTTTTGCTAGAAGCTTCTGAGGCAAGCTCGCTTTCGCGAATAAAACGCACCACCAGGCTGCGATTACGTAGCATGTGAAACTGATTTTTTGTAATTTATTTAAAGTTAGGACGATTAGTTGTGACTTAAGCACCCGGTCATTCTTTTCAGTATGGAAACGACGCGGGGTCTGAGCGAACGGATAATTGAACACGCGTGTTCAATGCCGGTGCAAGGTATGCAGATTTAGTTTAGAAACATTTTTTTCACGTTATTTTTGTTGAAGCGCCGACTGATATCCAATCAGTTACTTCGTTCTGGAATAAACACCGGCCTCTGGAATCTGATTATATGTGTTCTAATGTCTTTTCTAATTTACACATGCAGTGCAACTGTTTCCTGTTTTTGGCGTTTTTGTGAAATCACACATGGTGCCATTTTACGGACCCTGCTTGCGCTTGCGATGTACTGTCGGCACGGTCGTGTCAATAAAGCCCCACGATGGCGTCACGCCGACAAGCGCAATATTCTTAAAAAGAAGAGGAAGAAACGGGTCCTGGCCAAAGGTCAAAGCACAGAAACTCGTGGACGAAGCTATGTGATAATGAATGAAATTAAATAAAATAAATTTAAGCCCAAGGTAAAACACATTTTAAGTTTATGTAAGTAAAAGTGGCCGTATCGAGTACTTCAGAGGTCCTTTTAAAAGCAAGCTCCAGCCAAAAATCATGAACGACGGTAATTTTCTGTCGTTCTTTGGCGCGCTGAATCTTGCAAAAATAAAAGACACCCGAAACCACTCCCCGGCAGTTCCGTGGAATCCTGGGTCCAGTTAATAGAGTGAAGCGCTCAAAATCTTTAAATGTTGGTAGCCGCCTGTCAACCCTGGTCGGCTTGGACCAAGACAATACAAAGAACGCCAAGAAAATTACTTCCCTCGCAGTTACATGGAATCCCGGGGCCAATGACCATACTGAAGCGCCACTAACACTTCAATGTTGGTGGCCGCCTGTCTACCCTGGTCGGCTCGGACCAAAAAAATACAAGGAACGCCAAGAAAATCACTTCCCTGGCAGTTCCGTAGAATCCTGGGGCCAATGAACACACTGAAGCGTCAATGCTTGCGGCCGCCTGTCTACACTGGTCTGCTCGGACCAAGAAAAGACAAGGAACGCCAAGGAAATCCCTTCTCTGGCAGTTCCGTGGTATACCGGTGAACGGGAAATACGGTGACACGCCAGACTGGCAGCACACCGAATTCCCTGGGCGGTCCCGGTCCCGTCTACTGCGGCTAAGGCCCAATTCTGGCTCCAGCTAGCCCAAGCAAGTGTGTTGCCTGTGTATGTGACGGAAAATGACATGCTTCATGAGTTTGCATGGTATGCTTGTTAGTGGAATGGGTCTATAATTATTGAGATATTGGGTGTTACCTGACTTGTGCTGAGGAACCATTTTCCCCACCTTCCAGTAGTTCGGGAGCATACAAGATTCCAATGACTGTTCAAACATCTTTGATAATAAATATAGAAGAATATACTTCGGTGATCTTCCAAAATTTCTGATTAACGCCGTCATCACATGGACAAGAGGCAAGCTTAATATTTTAGATAAATTTGCATATACCTACCCAGTCAATAACTATCGGGTAAATCGGGAAGAAATCATAAACCAGAAAATCGGAAAGCAGAGCCGGTATTATGTTAACAAAGGACAATGAGAATACAGAGTTTAAAACAACGCAGCAACATTCCCTAGGAACGAAAAGGTCGCTTTCAGAAGAAGCTCAATCGATTTCTTTTCATTTCCCTTCACCACGTGCCAAAACTTGCGTAGATTGGTCTACAGTAGCGCTCTGAAGCAACTGTGAAAAATGTTTTGTTGGTCTTGTCTTGGTTTTGCGTTAGTTTCCAGTTGAAAACCTAATGAAGACCATTTAGAGGCTTGGGTCTGTATGGTGTCAGGGAAATTTTGCTCTGTTTTGAGCCGCTTATCTCTGCGCCCCCTTTCTCCATTTCAGATTATTAGGATGTTGCATGAGATAGCCATATGCCTCCTAGAATCTGCATCTTAGCGTGGTAGCTAAACCCAGAATCCCCACCTCTGTGGCGCATTCTTTCTGTCACCTTCGGATTGCAGTCTACGTCAGGGAGCTACTATTTACACAAATGAAACGCTCACAAACTGCAGTCTTTGAACAGCATCTTGTGTGTAGCTAGTATGCAATATATCGGCTTCCCCTATTCTTCAACTAATCTGTGTGATCTGACAATTTTCTTTACAGGTGCCGCACCAATTCGCACTCCAGGGTGCAGCGTAGACGCGGTGGAGAAGCGGCTGGCCGGCAGGGAGGCGGGCAGGTAGGCGCGAGGCGGCAGGGAGGCGGGCAGGGGCAACAGAGTTCAAAAGACGGACACTTCATTGGTGGCTCCAACCGTTCTTGACGATTAAAGACATTCTGGCTGAGGAGCTAGCTGTTATGGATGCACGACTCACAATAAAGAACTTCACGGTAAAAGATTTTGTATGTTCACTTCCTGTACTACCCACCATATGGATCTGAGTGACAGATGAATGGGACATGTCGTTTCAACAAGTAATCATAACTGCCATGAGTGTACTTTATACATGGAGAAAGTCAATTGTTCACACATACTTTTGTCTTAAAATTGAACAAATGCTAAGCTGACATGTTTTGGTTCAAGTCCGAAAAATGTATTCAAAACTGTCAGCACCTTTAAGAGATCTAAAAGGCCATAAAAAACGCTCTGACTAAACAATTTTGCATTTCCATATTTAAGTGAATTTGATCAACCGAGAAGCTAGCTGTTCAAACTTTTATTGCCGAACAATGACATATTTTGGCTTCAAAGCCCGACACACCTAGCATTCTAGTGGTTCTATGCTGGGTAACCTGAATGACAAATACACTATCGCTAATCAGCAATTGTGCTGGCACTGACCCGCAATTACGCTGGCACTTATCTGCTATTATACTGCGCTGTTCTGTAATTACTTCGGCACTGATCAGCAATTGGACTGGCTCTGACCCGGCATTATGATGGTACACTTATGGTTTCCTACCGTGCCCCTGGTTCTATGCCGGCGACCTTTGCCGGGAGATCACTGTGAACGTCTTGTATTCCCGACGTCCCGCTGTACCAATTATTTCCCGGTACTGGCCGGATTCTGGCAGTGGGCCCGGCACAATGTCGCCCCTTGGGCCGTCCCCAGCTCTGGCCGGTATCGGTATCCCGGCAGGCCAACACCGTCCCATCCCCAACCCGACGTGTGGTGGTACTGCGACGTCTTTTGATGGTTTTGATCATTTTTGCGAATTATCACGCGTAATGATTTTATTACAAAAATAATAAAACGTATCTGTAAAAATAACAATCTTAATCTTTTGGAAATATTTCAGTTCATCTTTTGGCAGATTTGACTATTTGCCTTGCTAGTTATCAGTTGCAATAATGCTACGTCAAAACGAAAAAAAGATGTTGAGTAGAAAAGAACAGAATACTTTTTGGCATCTGTGCTTACGTTTTTGGTATCTTTCATAATTTTTCACTGACTGCTCAATAATATTACATTGTCATCGAATAAAACAATTATGTGCACAAAACTACCATGTGAAACCTGTCGCCCGCCTTTCAGTGCGTTTTTTTTGGTTGGTTTGATCGTTTTTCGCTGATTATCGCTCATAATAAGATTACATTACAGAAAATAAAACATGTGTAAATAAAATATTAATTTGAATATGTTTCGCCATCTTTTTGGCATGTTTTTGCAGCTTTTATTAATGTTTGGTAATTATCGCGCACAATATTTTTCCATCAACAAGGAATAAAATTTGTCTAAAACAAAGATAACCTTCTGAATACTATTGGGATTCTTTTCTGTGTTTAAATAGCTCCTTTTAGGCTATCGCTGATTATCGCTCAAAATATTATTACATCAGCAAAGAATAAAACAGTAAAACAAAGATATCCTTCGTAGTACTTTTAACCATTTCTTCGAAACGTCTTTTGCGAGTTTTTTTCAAATGTTTCTCTGATTATCGCTCGCAAAATTATCTTATCGACAACGAATAAAAATATGTATAAAGGGTCAGCCTCCCGAAAATTAAACATTTAGGTTCATAAAAGTTGTATTGTTAACATTGACTCTAGTTTACTATCTTATGTTTATCAATAGGTAATTCATTTGTTATTTTAATAGAAAACACAACCGAGCTAACTGATCTTTATTTCTATAGTTAAAAAAAATATTCTAGAACGTACTCAAGCCACAACTAGCGATAGCTATTTAAATGCTTCATTTGTTATGCTAATCAAACTGTATAATTATTTTGCTTCACAATATTAATATTTCCAATAACATGCATACAACTTATAGACTCCGAACTTTTGCCAAGTTTAGGAAATATTCTTACGATGCCTGAGTCTTTTGTAAAAGCTTCTTGAGGTCCGTCAGTTGGTCTATTTGAAAAGTAATTAAACAAATTTTACAGAGAAATATCATGTATTTGGGAGCATGTCCACTTGTGGATAAACAGCTGGGTATATTTATTTAAACCGAAAAATAACTTTTTCACGCAAACAAATATACAGGTAAAAGGTTCTCCGCTGACCGATACCGTTCCTATTTTTGGGTGTGGTCAGGTGGCATTTCGTTCCTTGCATTCAAAAGTCTAGTTGGCCATGAAGTAGCATGATAGTATACTGAATACCAATGAAAGATTATATTTTTTTAGTGGATGCGACTAACCCATGCTGCGATTTATCGCGGCACAACTAATTCTTACGCGACTCACCGTTACAAGTCTGACGATTATTGCAAATTGATATTTTTATGAACATTATCAAAGTGCTAATTTAATTTTCGAAAACTAACTCATTTCTCATCAAGATATTATGGAAAAGGGCGCCTATAAAGTTCGTTACACACTGACAGATGAAAAAGGTAAGCCGTTATATCTATTATATTTATAAGCTAATAACATTTTAGCTTTTCACCCAGGGCGAATGTCTCTTGTTGTAAGGGTTCTCTGAAAATCTGTTAAACAGTCTGCATGGTTACGAATTAAATATGGTTGGTAGAAGTTTTTAAATAAATTTCTATGTCGTTAATCCTCTGACATTCAGGTCGGTAACACTCATTTATGTTTGAATTCGTTAAGCATATAAAAACTTTAGCACCACTGGACGCAGAGATTATATCGAAAATTGAAGATGACGTAGCTGTCCGATTTTTGAAATCAAACTTATAAAAGTTTACTTCGCTAAAACAAGAGTTCACGCCTTCGAATCTTTTGTCATTTTTTTACAATAGTATTAATGATTAGAGCTTGCAAATATTTGTTTTAGGACACCCTGATGCGATGTTATGCAAACTATATTTTAGGAATGATAGGAGTAAGGTATTGGAAAGTTACTTGACAGTCATATTAATGTTAATTTATCGAGAGAATACACCAAAAACAAAGACTAAAAAAACCGGAGTACCGTTAGGCATCTCTTCATTACCCCTTAGGGAATGTTTTTTTTATTTATTTTTAGCTCATTATCTTTGTAATTATATCACATCAACAACAATTACAATATATATGTAAAAAGAATGAAATTTTAAATAACTATTTTCAGGTACGTTATCAAGTTGTCAAAATAGATGTCGCGATTTTTTTTTGTTTGTTTTCAACCCTGGGTTTTGAAAATTTCACTAAAACAGATGAGAGGCGTAACATCGATTTCAAGCTTTACAACTCCTGAGAAAAGTTATTGTTTTAAAAACGTTTTTCAATAGCACTTAATATTTCATCGGTAACCGTTCCTTCAAGCTCAATAAGACAATGCCCATGCCTCTAACTTGGCATTGTGGTTTTAAAGGCGAACAGGAAAACAATTATGCGAAATTGAGTTTGAGTGGAATACGCGCTTTGAAAAAGCGATTAAGCTCGTCCGCATAGGAAAGTTTTGTGGCTCCTCGCTTCATGAAAGCCAGATGTTGGGTGTAGCTTTCCTATAATAAGACATGATCTAGGGACCTTTGTTTTCCGTCATTACCTTTCCGGCCCTTCAATTTGTATTAGTATTTTTAGGAATTTGAAGCCGGCTTTGGCAGGTGTCGTACTGCGGGCTTGCCTACGTGGCCTCGCTGGAGTGGAGAAGGGTGGCTCGTAGTTATATTTATGCCAGCCCACAAATTCATTCGAATATTTGCCTTAAAGTCTGGGGAATTCCAGATGGAGATGGGATAGTAAATTTCAAGACATGAATATGTAGGCACTACAGTCAAAGCGCAAAGTTGTGTACAGGTTTTGAACAACGGTTGTATGTTTTGCTATTTGCATGCTTATATTCAGTCTGGTATTATATCATAACTTTTTTTAATTACATAGCTTTGATTTGTTTGAAATAAATAAGGCTTTTTTAATTTAAATCGCTCCAGCTAGAAAACCATGATTCTACAACAATTTTGCATATACTTATGAAACTTGGCTTAATCAATAAACAATTTGTTGGATTAATAAAAGCTACGCGAAATAAAGGTTTCATGTAAATTTAAAATTTTCAGTACACTGTATCTTTTTTTACTGATCTAAATCCCGCCATATCAGTCCAAACACAGTTAGATTTTAAGCCAGTAAAATAGCTTGTTTTTGTTTTTCTTACAAGTCCTGATTTACTTTCTAATGTCCCTTGATGTTTTTGTATCCGCCTATTTTATTTCAAGTCCTGACTTGATTGTAATAAGAAATTAGGTATATTACGTATAAATTCGAAGGTAGCAACAAAGCTCAACCCTATGAATTGTACAGTAGAGCACTGCCTTTTTTTCATGATCAGTAATCTACAATTTTTCGTTACTTGATAATTATTTGAAATAAATACAAAAATACAGAAATAACAAAACGAACGAAAGACAGACTGTAAATACTAGCGATTCTCCTGCATATTTTGCGGTGAAGGTTTAATTTAAATCAAAACCGTAAACAAGGTTTGTTTTAAATCGCGATTTAAAGCATATTTGATTTTTACTTTTCACCCTGCTCATGTTTAATTAAATATGTAACAATAAAAACCGTGATTCGCCAGCAGCGTAAATAAAATATCAACTTAGAATTCGTTTTTCTTTTACTGGGTGTTGGAGTAGACAAAAGCACGAGCCAGAAAACGAGTGATGAAAAACCAGTGCAAAAGAGCTGGACCCAGATTTTCACGTCGGTGGTGAACAAAGCACATCTGCATAATCACCATTAACCAAAGATAATACCGGAGGGAGCTGTGCAAACGCTCCTTTTTGAGGTGAAAATGCCGCGTATGTGCCCTTGCCACGTATTAAATTGTTTTGCAAATAAATGGCGAATTCATCATCAATGTGTCAGTGCAGAATTTGACATGAATTTTTAAAACGAAACGCCGAATAAGAAAAACGTGCAATATTTGATATTTTCAAACACATGACCTCTACTTATTCTTTTTCTAGACATATGATGCATCCATGTCGCGTTAATATTTTTAATGAATAGATGAAGGAATTTTGTAGTTGAGTACTTACGTTTCTTTCTGAATTAGTGGGGTCCGATTGTTTATTATTTATTCCAAATGTGCCTTTCCTATACAATTCTGACGTATTGTAACTCAATTTTTTATCATATCGACAAAACGACATTTAAAGGCAGGCTGCAAGTAAACTTAGAAACTCAGCATAAAAAAAGTACTAGAAGTGCAACGCCAGAAGTGTTTTTGTAAACACTGCATGACTATAGTAATATTTCAAAGGATTCCCTTTACGCGTTCTTGGTTTTTATAGATACAACTCAAGGCATCACAGAGTTGGCTAAATTACTAACAGCTCGCCGTGACGCTAGTGCTTTTTAAGCTTTTAAATTTATATACACTGCCACTTGGGACTGTTAACCACAATATTTCTGCACCTTCATTATTAATGAAAATGACGGATGTCGAATTCTTAACACCAGAGATAACTATATTACTGATACCTCGGTGTGATGCCAGTGCTTTTTAAACTTTGAAGGTTATAGTAAATTTATCTTTCTTTAAACATATTTTTCTTTCCATTTTCGAGAACGTTGCAACGTTTGGGGGTGCGGTCTCATAATTTGTTTAATTCTATGTTGTTGCTTCATGAAAGAAGTAATGTTTCCGTCCCCGTCCTCGATGTTGTATCCTTTCATTTATTCATAGACAATCACCACAGTGGATTCTACAAATTTGCCTAGTTCATTAATTGGCTGCCCTGCTATTATTTTATTTTGGTTTTAGCTCTCAATATTATTACAGCAGCAACGATTAAAAGAAATGCGCGTAAGCACTAGATAATCTTCTGAATACTGTTAGCCGTCTCTAGGTGTAGGTCTTTTATTAATTCTGAGAAATGCGCTTCTTGATACACTCTTCCTTTCGGAAAAAGGCCACAAAACAAGGACATATTCTAAGAGTCACTGCACAAGCGCTACTTTCAAAGGACTGTTTGTTGAAACAACATAAACTCTTTATACACCCAATGGGGTTTCTAAAGCAGGAATTTAAATTCCTTATCTTTTAAATGAACAGTCGGGGCACTTTTGCGTATGTCACCCACTCACATTATCTCTCGAGATCTTGTTTCTTAACTTCCGTAGAATTGTTGTTATTTCTAGTTCTGGGGCACAAGGGCCTCTGTCACGATGAACAGCCGAATTTCCCGAGGGGGAATTACTGATAGCGCATGCTCTTGTGCCCTGTCATTGACGCACCTGCCCAGTTGACCTAAGTACGCCTTACCGCAAGTCATTGGAATTTCATACACGAACGAGGAGGCCCAATCTACGTACTGCTTGGAGTGTTTCAGTTTGCATATGTCATCCGCATCGTTTATGTTGTTAAGTTTGTGCCAGAGACCAGACAGCTTCTCTAATGCCGCAAACACTACCCGCACACCAAAATGCGAAGCCACGCATTTTAGGTTGTGTGAAACCTTGTGTATATATAAGGTATGACGACGGGTCTAATTTTTTTGCTCGACCGGATTTTTTTTTTGTGTTAATCTGAAAAACTACAGTTTCGGCCACTTACTGCAGAAAGCAATCCGGGTAACACGATCATGTCAGGCCTCCCACCTGGTTGAAAAAGCTATTGTTCATGATGTGTTGTCACGATTTTGCAATCCATGCCTTCATTTGGGAGGAAGCGGTCCCTCTCTTTGCCAACAAGGAAAGGGCAAGACACCTTTTGTTGAACGTTGTCTATATTCTCGGGACGCGTGCTCCTGTTGAAAATCTAATAAGGCATGAGCGTTTACATTTTACTAGAAGATTCATCCCCTGGGCCGTTCAAAATACTGTCAGAGGTATGCAAATACTGAAAAAAAAAATCAGCGTGATGGCAATATTGTTTTTTGCTTTGGTGTGCACCGAGAAAAGTTGTTCCTTCAAAACAACAAGCATAGAAGGCGGAAACGCAGAGCTCAAGAGTAGTGATCGGGCAAGTGTGCTGTTGTATTTATATTTGTACGTGCCGGGTATGTGTATGCGCTCAATGTATTTGTTCTGCTGATGCTAGGGGTATGCGTTATGTATCTGCATGTGTGTATAATGAACGTGGCAGAAGTGCCCGAAGCGCAATGGTGGCATGAGCAAATAAAACTATTTCGTGTAGTTCATAAATTGGGTGGTACTTAGCGCCACCTATCCTAGCTACTTGCAATTACTCGGCTTGACATTACGTCTCAAGTGGCTTATTCTTCTTTGACGTTACGCCCTGATGTCTTGTTAGCGTACAAAAATGAGCCAAGTAGGGTGAGAAGGCTGCTTCGAATTCGCTCTTTTTGGGAGAGGCGTATGGTTTGGCGAAGGGCTTACCACTCCTCCGTAATGTGTGGTTGACAAAGGAATTCTAACTCGAGGAATAGCAAAGGTGAGGCGTAAACTGCGCGGAGTAACTGGGTACGGGTATTCTCCGTTTAACATTCGGCTCCCGAAATAAATAGAGCTCGCGGAATGCTCGCCTTACGACTTCATTTGGTGCTCCTCTCGCCGCGTAGAATAGACGTAGCGTATTTGATAAGCCTTATTGAGCTACATTTGCTACATTTGGGCCAGCCACAATGAGATGCAGGCGACGGATGAATTTGGCTCCCTTGCATTCAACACGGAAGTTTCCCCCTTTCTAAAGAAAAGGGTTTCAAGATCGTTCCTCCTTTTAAAAGAAACAATCTTTTTTTTTTAAGACTAAGTTTTTTGCAAGATAGATTTTTCTTTTATGAGGAACGACCATTATTTTGTGAGGGTGTATGCCGGCATTGTTCATCATGGGCTGGGCTCGACCAGGTAGGAAACGCGGGCTGAGGTCCAGGCATTGTTAGAATTCGGGTATTTTTATCACCGCAGTGGTTGGATACGAGCTACCACCCGGGCGTATGGGGAGGCATTGATTGTTACTAGCCGAGAACTCGCGCAGTTTTCATGTCCAATTATTGAACCACGCACGCCTGTCGTCAAGCAGGTAGTTTCGATTCCACAATTACGTCATCAAGCTTTGGGAAGGCAAAACTGAAAGCAAACATTTCACTTTTTTTCTCGCAATTTGGCCACGACCAAGAATTGGCGTCCGTGCGCCGCCTCGGTGGCTCCGAAACGAGAGCGCTGGCCTACGGATCTGCATGTGGCGGGTTCGAATCCCGGCCGAGGTGCCCGCAATGTGACGGAGGCTTATTGCGCAGAAGGCGACGTGTTACTGAGCTTTCGGTTGCACGTCAAAAGATCCCCAGGTGGCCGAAATTGTTCCTCAGTTATCCGCTGTTGCTTGCCAGATGCCCGTCGGTGTTTTGGCACGTAAAACTCACAAATTTGACTTTGATTTTGGCGTTCCGTGCATTTATATACTTGGGCCAGACTAGGACCCGTATGTCTCTGTAAAGTCATGAACATTCTAACACGAAACCGTTTCATGACCCCTTTGACTGCAAACGCCGCCGATGCAGCCAATGCTACAAGCGCGAGCATGTGCTCCTTAACAGTGCTTGCACTGCTCGAGCGCGCGTGCTTAGCAGAGACGCTGCGCGAAGCGCGCGCTTCCAAACGCGAGCTTAGGAGAGCGAGATTTGGGTGACTGTTTGCTTCTATTTGCGTAGACCACCAACTGTGTCTGCGTTTGTCCCGTCCTCGGCGCGTACTAACAGCGAAACCAAATTGTTGTTTTGAGGTAATGACCGGAATACGCGACATCAGAGCCATGCATTGGGAGAATATGGCCTTTCATTGGTTTCAATAGGGAGTATTCACTGGCGGTCATAGCTGCGTGCGCGAATTCTGAGCGCGTGCTGATGGTGAGCTTCTACAATTTTGTTGCAACGTGCATTCCGCACCATCAAGAGTGCTGGTCTTAGCAGCCTATTGATTTGAGCTCGTTCTGAGCATGCGCTCTCAACAAAACCCACAAATATGGCGTCGATGACTACTTCCTATTGGCGACGTGACCGATCGAAAGCGTCGCGGTGGTCGGCCTTCCACGATTGGCCGAATGCTGACTTTGACGTCAGCAAAGGACTCCTCATCGACGGAAATGAGTAATGTAAAAACTTCGATCTTGACGGTGTTGGCAGTATTAGTTTAAAAGCTCAGTGATTTCCAGCTTCCACCATGCTAATTACAAACACCGTCGAACTTGTTGCTCACAGGGTAATGACGTCACGAGAGGTAACCATAGGAGGGCGCCCCCCAAACATCTCGCCACGAATAGACGAACACCGCGTGGCAAACCACAGGCAGCGAAACAACCCCTAGTGGTGGTAGGGAGCTCTAAAAATGCCACTCGACTAGATTAAGAGGTTTTCGCGTCGCTAGAGTAAAGCTTCTTTGTGACTGAAAACTTGGCGTGTTTGAGGTTTTCGTCATGTCCATATTCAACAGTAGAATAAACGAACGCGCGTTCCAAACAATAGAAAACTGCGTAGTTGCGATCATTGCTTCTGCGAGATTGAACGCTTCTATTTCGCGCTTTAAATGTCATTTCTAATATTGCGACGTCAAGACCTGCTGATTGCTCGACGTTGTGTCACACTTTTAGCTCACGCTCTAACCACGGGGGAAATATTCGACGCTGGCGGCGGTCTTTGCTCCGACAATATCAAACTCTACCGATTTGCGGCTCTGTGAGGCACATATCCCGCATTCCACGAAGAGCCGGTGCGCTCGTGGTTGCAGCTGTGAAAGATGACCTGTCCTACGGGAGCGGCGGGACGGTTCGGTGTGCGGGCAATGAGACCAATCAGATTGTTTGTTTTCTATTAGCGGCGAGATGTTTTGGTGAAGCCCTCCTATGGTTAACCCTTGTGACGTCATTAACTTGCAATCAACAAGTTTGGTGGTGTTTGTAAATAGCATGGTGGAAACTTGAAATCATTGCGCTCTCAAAGGAACACTGCCAACACTGTCAAAATTAAAGTTCTTTCATTCCTCTTATTTCCGTCGATGATAAATCCTTTTCTGACCTCATAGTCAGCGTTCGGCCAATCTTGGAAGACCGACCACAGCGACGCTTGTGTTCGCTCTCGGGGCTAATTGGCCAGCATTCCAAACTATGGGGTGCGCTTTATCGAACTTGTTGTCCCCACAATAGAGTTATTATAATCTACGTTAGAGGTTTAAACGGCGATATAGTGTGCTGTTGCAAATTGAAGCAGACAGCAACCAGTCGGAAATTGACTTCCGAAAAAGCGAGTGCATATTCTCACTGCGCCTGATTATAAGAGCAAATATCACGAATATTTCGCACGTGCTATGTAGATTGGAACATTTTTCAGTCATGCAGACGAAATAAGTGGTCAGTTCGCCGTGTTTCTTTCGCATTCCTGGAATTAAACACAGTGCCAAAACAGCTTCATTTATGAATTTATGTGCACTGTCGGACACTCTTAGCACGAACGGCGTTTTTCAACATTAGGGATATGCGTTCCAAAAGAGTTAAGGAAATCTGGGAAACCAAGGGAGACAGCACAATCTACGTAGTAACTTTGAATCAATAACTCCCCGTAACTTAAGAAGATCAAAAGAAATTGAAGGTCATGTAATATAGTATGATTCGCGATAAATAAGTTCTGCTTTATTCTTCCAGCTCATGAATACGTGCGAACATGCGCGTTCTGCGTTCGAAACAGCACCCACACGTGCGAAATTTTTGAAAATAGGGAAACACCAGAGAAGAGCTGCTCAACAAAGGTTGCCAGACATAGAAAAATGATAATAAAGACACCGTTCATAGCCCCCGTGCATTAATATTTACGTTTGAAATAATCTTAACAGCTCCTAAAAGTGCACAACCGCGTCTTTTTTATATAGTGACATGACGGGCATTTTAAACATATATAAGCGCCACCGGGCTGCTGGCGAACCATGAACAGACTCTAAATTCTTTTCGATTGTTATTTTGCTTAGAACCGTCGTTCGTATTTACAGACCTGCTATGGAAGAGACGTTCTAAGTAAGTTTAACATCGTTCACTGGTAAGCAAAAATACTGAAACTTAAGCAATTACACTTTTACAATGTTATTTAGGGTACACAATATTCGGTACACCCCAAATAACAAAAGTCTTTAGGCTGTTTTCCAGCGAAAATTAAAAATGCACACGCGTCATTCTATAGGAATGCACAGGAGAACCGCAAAAGTAGACTGGTTGCTATCTGCTTCAATTTGCCTCCCAGGCAGGACGGTCGAATTTGTCGCTCTAGCAAGGCTAAGTTATTTTATGGTTACTTCAAGGTTTATTGACCGAATCTTTCCCTTATTTTTCAAGGAGACGTCTCCTTTCTGCACCCAATCAGGAGCTACGACTCCGCCGAACGGGGGCCACGTAATATGAGCCTCCCGAATCCACCACAGCCTAACCAGGATGAATCTGGATCTGCCGAACCACATAATAAGCATGAAGACTCTCATAATAGCGTCATGGATGACTTCGAGGACCAAACGCCGAAGAAGAGACGAGACTGTTAAAATTAAATTAAGGAGATAATCATAACCAAGCCGGGTTATAATCTCACAGTCATTGTTAAAACCTACCTTACCGACCGCGATCGTCTCCAACATGAACCCTCTGGTACTAAAACAAAAGCTAGATAGCCTGGCCCCGGACGGCGTCACCCAGATTCAGCCCAACTGCCGATTGAATCCTCTGGTTATCGATGCTAGAAACGTAGAATCCGTCAAAGCGTTCCTCCAACTGAAGAACCTGGGAACAGTTCAAGTTTAGACTTACGAACCTCCTCCACAATCGGCATCTGTGGCTATTATTCCAGGAGTGTCTGCAGAAATCGAAGACGCCGATCTCTTGGCAGCCATGCGAGAAAAAGCTTCAGTAACCCAGGTGAGAATACTTGGAAAGTCGGAGATTGTCAGACTGGTCTTCGCAACAAAATCCTCACCTGAATTTGTCACTGCGATGCATGCACGCTGCAAAGTTCTTCCATACCTTGAAAAACCAAGGCAGTGTCCGAATTTCAATCGCTTCGAACACATTGCAAGCACCTGTCTTAAGGCGCCGCGCTGCAGTCATTGTGGCGGCGACCACGGAGTAAATGAGTGTGCAGCTGAGCAGCCTAAATGCACCATCTGTAAGAAGCGCCATGATGCGACATCAAAAGTCTGTGCCGTCTACAAACTAGAAAGGCAAATCCCCAACTACAAATGCTCGGAAAATGTGAACTACACGTCCGCTAAATCTGCTTTCGAAAACGACCAAGAGGCCTGCGGACCGGGAAGACACTAGACACCTCGAAAACAGTCGCAAGGTTCAAAAAAGATAAGCAAGCAAGTATTCCACCATAAAACGAGGATAACTTCCCTCCTTTGAAACTTTTTACCCACAAAACTGCTCTAGACGCCTCAGCAGCTCCCCCAGTACAGTCTGAACCAAAAACTCGTTCTTCTAGCGCTTCAGCAGCTACCGCCAAAAGAAGGCCCTTCAAGAGGTCTGGCCCCGCCAACCCGAAAGCACAATGGGCCACCTGTTGGTACTAATCTAATATCTAATACTACACCTAAGCCCCAAGGCCTCGGAAGAGGGATTGGTTCGTTAGCCATACAGCTACCTACCTTTCTCATGTCTCTCAATTTTACATTCGCTCAGGCATTGGTCACAATTATCTACATGCTCCTGCCATTTGCCTGCTCCTGGTCTAAGTAGTCTCGCCTTAATAAGGTCGTACTGCAATCGACGCAAAATCGACTTGTTCGCTGCGCAAGACGCTGTTTAATACCTAAGATTTTTCAGTAGAGTGTTAATCGACTACGAAATCGGATAGACAAATTACGGTATTATTTACAAAGGCAACAAATTGTAGCACTAGCCCTCCAGGAGACAAACTGCAAACCACAATCGATTCGTCTGTCGCCCTATGTTATCTACAATAGTAATCCTCGGACAACTCTCACCTCAACAGATGCTCCAAAGGCTTCTTTATGCGTAGAACGAGCTCTATCTCAATTACAAGTGAACCTGTCGGACTTGTGCGTTATCATCGCCTAATATGTCGCTGTGACAATCAAAAAAGGGAACTCAGACGTCACTGACATCTCAGTCTACATTAGAGCTAACGTTCACTGTAACCCATCCTCTTTGGGTGCAATCCTCTCGGGATGCGCACCAGCCACCCTGCTTCTTGGGGATCTTAGCGCCTACAACGAGACCTGGGGGGACAAGAAAAC
Organism: Ixodes persulcatus; assembly: GCA_013358835.2. Lineage (NCBI taxonomy): Eukaryota > Metazoa > Arthropoda > Arachnida > Ixodida > Ixodidae > Ixodes > Ixodes persulcatus. Next base: position 14,251 of record JABSTQ010004574.1, on the reverse strand, counting down.
AACACCTCGCTGGCGACGGCTAGAGAATATCGCAACTGCCCTTGGTCTTTAGTGCTTGAACGACAGAAAAGCAACCTTCGTGCGACCTGGCGTGGAGGGAAGTGTACTTGACCTTAGCTTCACTACGTCCCCAGTACGAGCCTTGTGGTCAACTGAACCTGATAGCTGGGGCAGCAACCACATCCCTATCAAAGTTACTTCCCTAGGAGGAGGCCCCACCACGCACAAGACTTGCAAAGCGACTACCTGAGATGCTTACCGCGTGTTATTTGCCAAAATAATGTACCTAGGCAATATGGATTACACGACCGCCGTCTCCATTGCCTTATCCAAAGCGACCAGAACCGTAATCATTCCCATATATCGGCCATATCCTGACCTAACACACCTCAAGTTACGTGCCTCGCGACGCCAGGCGCAGCGCCGAGCACTTAAAACATCAAAGCAAGAGGACATTCAGCGATATCGAAAGATAGACAAAGCATTCCGTAAGCACAGAGAGCAATTACAAAAAATTACAATGGCGGCAGCGTTGCAAGTCGCTTCACTCTCCTGGTGGAGGAAAACAGGCCTGGCGCATGAACCGTGTCCTTGACGGGCACGCTTTTCCACGGTCACCCGTTCTTGTTTTGTCATCGCCCAGAACATCACTTTGGCTCAAGCAGTAGAATATCTTCCCGATGAATTCACCTCTGTCTCTTTGTCACCCTAAGGCTATACCGTTCATAGCCCCACTACTAACACTTTACCAACAACACCGGCCGCGAGCGACGTGGACTTCACGCTGAAGGAACTGAAACATGCTCTTCGCCGCTCTGCTCGCAAACGCACCGCTCCAGGGCCAGATGAAATCACCTTTCAGGCCTTGAGCAATTTAGATGAAACGGCCGTTCCGAGCCTTTTGGAATATATAAATGACATCTGGCGCACGGCAGTTCTGCCACTCGCCTGGCTCACATCTGAAGTAGTTCCCATTCACAAACCAAGGAAGCCATCCTGTGACATCAGCTCCTACAGGCCTATATCCCTCACCTGCTGTCTCGGCAAGGTTCTGGAGCGAATTGCCCTAACGCGCCTTGACTGGCAGCTTGATACATCTAGTGCTCTACCTCATCAGTTATCAGGCTTCCGCGAACGGCGGTGCACAACAGACGCGATTGGTGACCTTGTGTCAGACATAGAACAATCAAAGGCAACTCGCCAATCAACCTCGGCAATATTTCTTGATATCAAAAAGGCCTTTGACTCTATCAAACACGAAACCATTCTCGCTCAGCCAATCAGGCTTGGTGTTACCGGCCGAGCACTCGCCTTCGTTCGTGCATTCTTGGCAGGGCATACAATGTGCGTTCGCTTAGAAGGTGTGCGCAGTTTGCAACGGAAAGTAGCCCAGGGTGTTCTTCAGGGCAGCGTCATTAGTCCATTTTTGTTCAACGCAGCAATGGCAGCTCTGCCGGAGGCCCTGCAGCCCTTGAACACCCCCTCTCCCATCATAAAAATCGCTATTAATGCCGACGATCTTGCACTCTGGGCAACTGCCCCGACTAGCTCATACTGTAACATGCTGCAAACACTCCAGCTAGACCTCGATGCTATGGTTGACGTGATATCTCGGCTTGGTCTTACGTTATCCGCCTCCAAAACAGCTGCTCTTCAATACCTCCCTACGCCCTGATCTTCCATCAACCGAACGTACACGATCAATGGGACAAACGTGACAAGGGTTCGAACGTACTCCTATCTAGGCTTCCTCCTAGATGATCGAGTCTCCTGGCTACCAGCAGCCAAGACAACCATTATCAGATATCGTCGACACCTCAATGCTATCCGTATAATTATTAGCAGCAGATGGGGGACCGTACAGGCAATGATGATGCAACTCTACAGTGGTCTTATTCTTTCAAGGTTGCTACACGCTGTACCACTGGAGCATCTCAGCAATGTTCAGAGCTCAGCAGTTGAGACTCTTCAGAGAGCGGCAGTCCACCTGTGCTTTGGATTACCCAGATATTCACCAAATGTCCCAACACTAGTGGCAACGAGGGTAAACCTAGTCGAAAATCACGGTCGAGAACTGGCACTCCGGGACATAGCGAGCCAAACTGCCTGCCGCTCAACTGCTCCTCCTCTGAATCGCCTTCGCCAACACCCGCTTTCTTGCCTCGGTTCTCTGGTAAAGGAGTTTATGGCCTCTACTGGTGATCTGAACACCGACTACCCGGGACCGCCACCATATGCCCCTCCATTGAACATAAAGGAGATTATTCCAACTCTCAAAAGCAAACGCAACACAGCAGAGGTCGTTGCCCGGACCACAACTAAGGATCACATATAGAAACACTGTACCAGGGATGGATGCGAATATACACCGACGGCTCAGTTCTTCATAGCAGCAAGTCATCTACCTCAGTGGCCTACATACCTGACCTGAATGTGCCTCATGCCAGAAAGCTCAGCTTCCACGCCACATCAACAACCGCTGAGCTGGTTCCCTTAGGCTTGAACTTGACGCCCTGGAGAAACTTCCTTGCTGTGGTAAAGCTTTGCTTCTTACCGACTTAAAAATAGCACTACAACATCGCGGTAATTTTGATGATGCCCCCCAATATGCCCCATAGATTGCACACCTTGCAAGAAACCTCAAAGCGAAGGGCTTGGAAATATCATTACAATGATTCCCCTCAAATGTAAGAATTTTTGGGAATGAGACGGCCGACCGTCTTGCCGCTGCGGCACACCAGCTTGGAACTCCCATTGTTATGGTGCCAAAAATTCATGAAGCCAAGCTGCTAATTTATCAAGTGATAACGCAAAATCATCCGGACCCACGGGTCGTTGACGGGAGGCCACCCCCCCCCCCCCCCGCGTCCCTTCGAAGCTACAATGTGCAAGCGCCTCCGTACCACACCGGCTTCGCATAGGCTGTGCCTCTACTGCATCTGCCATTCATCGAATTGACGCAACAATGAGCCCAAACTTCCCTACGTGTGACACTCTTGAGGATGTGGACCATCTTTTTTGGGCCTTTCCCAATTACGCGGACGGGAGCAAAATCTTTTTCAACGGGCTACAGAACGCGGGAGTTGCCTGCTCTACTACACAATATACTATTCCCCCCCCCCCCCCCCCGGCTCTGTTCGTGATGCCGCTAGAACATTCTCTTACCTTCTTGTATCCTGGAAGATACCTTCCTACTGGACCGCTTGTAACAGTGCCGACAGTGCTGTGAATCGATTTATTGTAGTGGACAAACCTTATCAAGTAACTGTGACCTCATTCCAGATGCCTTCTCTATTGCCTGTTAACCTTTCTAAACTTTTGTTTTGATCCCATATTTTCCCATCCCCAACCTGTAACTGGCTTGCCCCCAATTGACGGTGTGGTTCATAAGTTCCAGGTTTCCTTTCTTTTCAACACTTCTCTCTCTCTCTCACACTCTGCCTCAATTAGCCTCCCGGAAGTCGCGTAGGCACTGGCGCCAGTTGAACCTCACGCGTAGAATATAATAAGTCTATAATCCCCACAACATAATAATGTATTTGAAGCCCGTCTGGCACGGTCTGGGCAGGAGCGCTTCGCCCTGAGCAGTGATTTCGTCGCACAAGGAGCGGCCTTCCAATCGTCATCTCTGCTTTCTCCAATAAAAAAAAAAGAATAAAATTCGGTTTGTTGTCCTGACAGATGAAGCGTGCAGCTAGAGGTGCGACGTTTTGATCTCCTCCTTAAGAATGCGCGACCAGTAACGTGTACGAGGGGCGTTCATAAATTTCGTATTATCGGCGCAAAAAAAATTGAAAAAAAACGGAACAAGACAGGCATCAACATGACGCGCGTCTCTCTAGTTTCCACACTGGGTAAACATCGCATGCCATAGTAGCTCAAAACACCGCTAGGGAGTCGAAACAAAAATGGCACCAACCGTCGATGCCAAGCACATGCAGTGATCCGTTGTTTTTTTGTTTCATTTGAAGGGAAACAATGCTAAGGATATTCATTCCAATCTGGGAGCGTTGTTCGGGGACAACACTCCAGTTTATGACACTTTGGTTGAATGGCTCCGACGCTTCCACTGTGGCCAAATAAGAGGAAAGCATTTCAAGGACGGCGACCAAGTGATTGCTGAAGTGGAGCGATTCCTGAACCCTCAAAACCAGGAGTCCTAAAACAATGGAATCCGGCATGTGGTGCATCACTAGAAAAAGGGGGAAATTTTTGGTGGCGAACTCGAGTTTGATTGCTGAATCTCTATTCCTTCGTGACAATATTACGAACTGTGTTAAAGCCCCTCGTACATGTTTTGTTTTATATAATACTTTACACAATTTGTTACTTAATGGAAATCAATCATAACGTTTTAAACGATGTGTGGCTGATATGATTAACCCGACGTTAAAATTAAAACGAAAAGCAAGAGTTGTAATATATAAAAAAGTAGTGAGATATACTAAAAATTATACGAGTAGTCTTCAACCTCTTAAGTGCCGGAAGGCGAAGGCATCATAGTCCCGCGGGAGAAATGTTGCCGAGTAATGTTCCAACACGTATTGAAGTTTAGGACGACGTCGCGGACGACATTCTAGAGATCGACGCCAATTACGGCGTCTAGGACCGCCTCTGTGACGACGTCGAGGACGAAGTCAAGGACGGCGTCTACAACGACCTCTCGGAAGTCTAGGACGGTGAAGGACGACGTCTCGGAAGACTGCTAGGACAATCTCGAGGGTGATTTTAAGGACGACGTCTAGGAATACTTCTAGGACAACCTCAAGGATGACCTTAAGGACGACGTCTAGGACGACGTCGAGACCGACGCCTTGAGGACGGCGTATAGGACAACCTCTAGGACGACCTCAAAAACCGCGTCTAGGACGACTTCTAGGGCGACATCTAGTGCTACGTCAAGAACGACGTCTAGGACGGCCTCTAGAACGACCGCAAGGACGACGTCTCTGACGACGTCGAGAACGATGCCTGAAGGACGACGTCTATGGCGACGTTGAGAACGACGCCTAGAGAGGGGCGCTTAGAGGGGTACACTCTTAGAAAAAAGCTAGTAACTGCAGCAGTTACTACCTCCGATGGCGGTTACTAGCTTTTTATTAGCTATTTACTACCTCGAAGGCGTCACAGGTAGTACAGGCAGTGGTTACTAGCCAAAATGGTCCAGCTAGTAACCATCACTAGTTAACGCCTGAAATACCATCCCCGGCTTTTATAAAGCATTAAAAAATATTCCTGATATCAGTTAATAATTATCAAGTTTTAAATGTTACCGTCTAATGTGTGTGTTTGAGCCCCAAGAGAGCTAAAGCTGGCGGCGTCCGCTGCAATGTCGCCGATGGAGAGCGCCAGCGACGCACTTAATATGGCGGAAGATTAGGGGAGATATCTAGAAATCATCGTAGCAGTCAATATTGTCGGAAGAAGTATGATTCGGGGCCAGAGCAGTCGATAAAACTATCACGGCACGTCGTGGAAGCCAACGCTATGGTGTACTACAATACTGCCAATGCTCGGCGAGCTCGGCGAGCGCGGCAGCGGCCATTGGAATGTCGGTGCTGATGAGACTTTTGGTATGTCTCGCTTACTTGAAATCGTGTGAAACGTTCTGATACCCGTTTCTTTACTGTGAAATTTAAAAAAAAAAGTTCATTTTATTTTGTGTTAAACGTTTATAAAAAACAAAACGTGTTCATATAATTGTTTGCCTCACTTTTTTATAAAAGTAATGCGACATCAATTTTCGTTTCGTTTCGATTTCAACTGGGATCTAAAGTTAGGGTTGTTAGGCCCATGTACCGTGTAACACCGAACAGCAGTAGGGAGATGGCAACGATCGTTGAAACGGGCCATGTAACAGGGGTATAAGAACAGGTTTCATAAACAGTATAATAACCAATTTCTTTTTATTACTCCTAGCTTTTTTTTATTACTGGATGAGTGAAATCGATTACAACCGTCCTGAATAGCAAGCAAACTTAGTTGATTTTGTACGACAGTCCCTTAGATAATCAAACTAATACAATGAGAAAAAAAGTAACATACAGACAAAAGTAGTTTTTTTTTATTAAACATGCTCAATGACACGGGCAGGCAACTTTTACAGCATAACGGACGCTAACAATGAGTGCTGTAATTTCAACCCGCAATCATTATTTCCGGCTTCAATACCAACTCGGAGTCAAACTACAGGTCAAGCACCTGGCATGATGGAAGGTGAGCAGGTTTCACAAGTCTCTGGTCCGCTGTCTTGCAAACAAGGTATGAGCAGCGGTGTGGCTGAAACCTCACAGTTCTCAGCACAGTGACGAGAATGAAGGCACTGCCATAGTACACATAGAGTCCTGCAATCTGACCAAAAAGAGGGTGGAGGTCTTTCTCTAGGATAACCACATCCAGTGTTTTCCATGTGGTATGCTGCACGGTCACGGAACCAACCTCCCACACAGGCACACCGACAGAGAAGGTTCCACGCACACATGGGGCTAAGTCTTCAGATTTAACAGGCTTGCACTTTGTTGTTTGTACTGCATAATCCAACTCGAAGTCGGCTAGCTCGTAGCTCTGTAGCAGCTGATGCAACTCTGCAACTGACTTGCAGATGTTCCGGAAGTTTTGGTTGCGCGATGCGATAGCCTTGATATACTGGAGCTTGGCCTCATAGCGCATGCACCAATATTGCTTAAGGGGACCTAGTTCATTGATCAGCCTTGGAAAGTGCACCATAAAGTGCAGCTTTGGGGTCATTTTGTTAGGATAAAGCAAGACAAAAGCAAGCAAGAAGTGCCTGATTTCATCTTGAAGGCATGCAAGATGATCTTTAGGAAGCTCGTCGGCAAATGTAAAGTCTACAATTGTCCTAAGCCTGAGGTAAACATCCCAGTGCTCATTGCGTTCTGGAACGATGTCTCCGAACATAAGAGAAAAAAAGTTGAATAAACACCATTTCTGGGATGCAGTCCCCTTGCATGCGCTTTCTCCGTTCACGAAGGATTTGCCCAGTGCCTCAGGCCTGTTTTTCCTATCATGCAGACCAAAATCAAATGACGTGATTCTGTCTAGATGCGAGTACTGCAGGACCTTAGTGTTGATGAGTCCTTGTAACACCTGTCGCAGCACATGAGGAACTGACCCTTCAAGGGAATCAAGCATAAGGTCAGGAGGAAGCTACAAAGTGACGTCAAAGTATCCAATGCCTAGCAGAGGTGACTCACTTTTTACCCCATAAAGTGCAGTACTTAGGGGATGATTTACCTTTGCGCTCTCAACGTGGCTTCTTTGCAAAACTGCACTTCGAATTTGAACATCTTTTTCGTGAAAAATGATGCTCAACTTCGAGACAGGAATGGTGCGAAATCTGCATGGACGCCCTCTGCTGAAACAGCAGGTGTACCCACCTAGCCGATTCATAGAAAGGTTATCACCGCTGAAGGCGACAACGACTGCAGTGACTCTTAGAGTAGTAGCACACTTGTCGACAGTGAAACCAATCCGTTCTAAATCGAGCACGTCAACTAGGAGCGGTTCCAAGATGGCATCAATACCGTGGTCCACGACAAGTTTGTAACGTGCAATAATTGCTACATGGATGGTGCGAAGCAGCGACCTGTAGCGCGCATGAATGTTTAGCACGCTAAAATAAACAACCAGCAGCTTGTGCACACCCCGTTTTGATCCTAGTGGGTTGACGATTTCTACCTCGTCACTGTACAGAACGAGAAACAGTGTGAACTGACACCCATCCTGCAAGAGTGTCGATAGTCTCTCCTTCTACACCAGGCCATCACGGAAGGTGCGCAGGAGTGGCGATGAGTGCACAGTTGACACATCATTGTCGAGATGGTCGCAGAAACTCTGCGACAACATTAAATTTCGCAATACACTGGTTATAGGCACATACTGAAACGTATCTCCACTATTCAACACATGTTGTTCTGGTTTTACATACGGGAGGTGTTGTTTGGCGAACTTCTCCCTCTGATACTTGGTTTTTACGTCTTGAAATACGTCGTCAAGGAAGTCACAAGCAAGCAGCATGCTCAGCTCACTCTCTTCAGTCGATCCAACGGCAATGTTCTGTTGTATCTGAGCTGCGAATACTCGGAACATGTCGACGACTGTCACTTTGAAGTCGTTGAAGATGCTCTCAGTTGTAGAGTGCGGCAACTTGTGCGCCTCAGCCACTCGGAAAAAAAAGTAAACACAACTGCTTCTTCATTCGCTTTGTAGCGTCGTGGATCGTACCAGAAGTGGGATCTTGCCTGTCGCCGGTGTCAGTCGCTTGAAAGTCCGAGCTAAGCGTTTCAGCAGTGCCGAAAGCACTTTGCTCTTTAGCATCGCCGTTTACTGAAACGCCTGGTGGATTAGGCATATCACAATCACCTTGTTCAATGTCGATGACTTGACCGGGAGTGTCGAGATCCATGTAGTCTCTATGGCTTCGGTAGAGATGCCTCCTGTACGACTCGTACTCCCGGTATGTCTTTGCGCAGCCTTCCACGCCACACACAACAGAAATATTGCACTCATGGCGATGATCTTTGATATGCCAGACAACTTTGCAAAATCTCGAAGACGAAAACGGACAGCGCGGGCATGCGTGCTTCATGCTCACGCCACAACTACTCCAAAGTTGACTTGGATTGGCTTAAATGGGATCGAATAGAAACAAAATACACGGTTAACATTTTTATACATTATAAAATAATGTATGTCTTTCATTACCTCGTTCCACATTTTGTTTAATCATAAATATTTATTGTAATATAGTTTTATAAGTAAAACTTGGTATATTATTGACAACTTTTGGTAGGTGGCGCGAGCTACCACCATCACTTTGGTATCGTGCATTGCGCGCACGCTCGTACATCCGGCCATCGTAACAAGAGCAAGTGCGGTGCCGCTCGTTGGGTTTGTTGTCCGGCGCGCCAACGATTCTACGGTATCTGCGACCCATCTCCTCTTTGCGGTGCAATGTCCCTTTCCTCGATCCAGTGCCTGGTGAACTGGAAGGAGAGGAACAAGCTACTAGATGTACAGGGCGACAGAATGAAACCAGAGGTGATTGCTGCACTTCTGGACACAGACTTTCGAGATGCCGCGCTCCGCGCGCGAATTGAGGTAGGTTTCCTTCGGTTACTAGGGGCACCACTGATCTCTGACAATTTGTTGGATCGCGCATCCCCGCTTGGTCCTGCACCGGGCAATCGTGCATGCGGAAAATCGCGTTGAGTTGCAGAGGCTGGCGGCACCGCGCTTAAGACGCGTTTTCTACTCGTTCGTCGTCATTCGTCGACGAAGTGTCTTAAACCAATGTGAAAACGGTGAAACTTGCCTTTGAGAACACGTGGAAAGTTTTTACGAAAGCGCAGCGCCGCAGGAAAAAAGGTAGAAATCGTCGAAAGGATTTTCGCCTGTCTCGCGGCGTGATCAAATCTTTTTTGACACGCTGAAGTGCTGTGTGTCTGTGCCTTCGCACGCTTGGATACCGATCAAGTCCAGTGCCGTGTGGATGTGTTTTGCTTGTGCAATGTGCGTGAAGCCTTACGTGCCTCTGGAGCAGCGTTTTACTTTACTCTGATGACCGTATTTGTAACTTGCGGCACTCGCGGCCCAGAAACGAGCTTGATCCAGTGGCCACGGAAAAAAGGGGAGGAGGAGGACGAGGACGAGGGGGGGAGGAAGGGGATGTCCGGCGGCGATTTTTTTGTTTTGTTTGTTTTTTTGTAGTAGACACTTTTGAAATCAATGCAGTAGAAAAAAAAAATCGTTATTTCTTTGCACCCCCTCCCCCCCCCCCCTTTCCTACCAAAACTTCCGACGCCCCTGGCTCCATGTTCAAAAGCGACGATGTGATTTGAACCCGTAAGGTTGCTCAACAGATTGCACACGACCATATGAGCCGTATTTCAAAGATCTTCAATCACGCCGTCTTGTACTATTGCCTTCCAAAACCTTCCTTGCTCCACAGCGTTGCTCTATTTATGCTGTCATGTGATCTATTAGAGTAGATTTGGAACATAGCCATGGTTAATAGTGCATAAGAGCAACCGTACAGATTTATTTTTCCCCCTTAATTGATAGCAACTCGCCGGAACAACTGGACGATCCAGAACTCCGTGACCAAAAAATAATGCAAAGACATCTACGCGCGACATACCTTCAAAACTTTGCCGAGGCGTTGATTCTTGATCGGTATCCAAGCATGCGAAAGCACAGAGAGCAGCACTTCGGTGTGCCAAGGAAGCTTTGATCACGCCGTGAGACCGGCGACGACGGCGACACACTGCTACATACACTTCCCCGGGCCGCGAGCACCTCCTATCCCGATTGGTCCGAAAATCATTTGACAACATGACATTCGTGCCATTTGTGCTGTCATTGGCTGAGGCCCTCCGACAGTCGGAGAGCTATGCAGCGAATATCTGGCAAGCTCGTCGCATGCCGGAGCCGTATGAAGCCCCCGTCATACGCTCCAGTGCAAGGAAAACTGTCGTGTCCAACCGTAGTTCCTACAGTTGGCAACTCAGATCGGACAGTTTTGACGCGCATGTGTCTCGCGCTATACTCTTGCTCCAAGCGCAGCAACTATACTCTGTTTCACCTTATGATGTACCGCAGGAAAGGCACATCTCGGCGGCACAAGCTGTCGTGACTTAAGAGCGGCTGCCAACGCTATGAGCTTGCGCTTCTAGCCTTCGCTGCGGTACAACATAAGGTGAAACGAAGTATGGACGGAGCATAGCGTACAAGAGCGCGACACACTGAAACTATGGATGAGCCGCATGCGTCACTTACGACTGCACGGTTATGACAAAACCGGCATCTCGTGGATACGGGTGGAAGAAGCCGAAATTATTTTGAAGATAAATTAATTCAGGCCTTTGTGGAGCGGCAGAATGTGAAGTAGAGAAAAGGACGATGACGTTATAAAGATTCTACAAAGGTTTTAATATTTCTGAAAGGTTTAAAGACTCGCTTCAGGCACATATGCAGAAAGTTACTTTGGCCGATCTATTTATTGACAATGCATGCTGCTCAGATTTAAATGAAAGACAACATTTTTGAACCCGCTTGACGAAGCAGGGAATTGTCAGACTTGAGAGATGTTTCGTGGTTTTAACTTGCAGCGCGAGATGGAACCCATCGGTGTGCTACGCTGATACCGGCACAACAGTGTTCAATAGATAGCACATCAATTAATTTCCTGGCGAGATGCATAAACAAAGCTTTTCTGCCAGGCTAATTGATGTTTTGGCTTTCTAATCGAAGTATCTTTATTTGCTGGGCTAAGTATTCTAAAAAAGGGCAGCGGTCCGACTGTCTTCTCATCACTCTTCTGTTGCTGTGCTATCCGCACGCTGTTTCCCTTTGCTCTTTTACAGTCTTCATTTTACAGGCATGCCATATGATGGTAGTACACTCTGAAGTGCTTGTAAGCTGAATCAGACATTTATAATTGTCAGGTTTACGATCCACGTTTTGAGATGTATGTGGACACTTCAAGTGAGCACACATTCTGCGATGGTGATAGAATCCGGCTTGTGGTCGATGAGAGCAACTTGTTGCTCCAAACTACGTATGTAGCTTAGCTTCAAATTTTGGTTGAGGTGCTGCATTTTGGGTAGAGAGGAATCTTACAATTACAGGTCACTAACCTCTGCATTTTTTCTTTCCAGTTCTAGCACGAATGAGGCGAATTCGCTGCTTGTGACTCCAGGCGAAAGCAACTCCCAGACTCAACGTGCTCCTTGTCACAGAAGTGATTACGAGCTGCCACCCATTCCTTTCGACATTAAGGAGCATATACAATGCAGAAGTAGGAGAGCTGGACTGTAAGACCAAATCTCGGATTGTGTCCTGGATAACGACCCACTTGCGCGCAATCGCCCTGTAAGTACCAGTGCGCAGTATGGTGTTGTTTCAATAGACCTGTAACCTGTATAACACCTGCAGGTACCCGGGTCTTCTCTACGAGTCTGCAGCAAAAGCTCTGGTGCTCTGATACCCTAGCCTTAGGGACAGCTTCGGCACAGGCTGGGCAAGTGCAGAAATTTTTTCGGTTGTGATGTGTCTTGTTTAGAGTGAAAGTGGCAGAGCTAGAATGTGATTAACTGTGTTTGTTAAGCGCGAAAGATCTGACAAGAGGTCATCATCGGCCAGATCTGTCGATGTTGTTCGTAAACACTCATCAAAATGACCAACATTGGAGCACGACCTACTGCATTCCTGACCTGCCCACAGAGGAGTGTGCCAGTGCGCACTTTGTAGTACAGCCCGCGGCCACTGAGTTTCGTGATGCTATGACTTCGTGGTGCCACACAAAGGTTGTTTTGTTTCAAAGGGTATCCACATATGTACCAATCGAAGGCGCACAAGGTGCGGCGGCGTTATCTGGTCCTGACCTCTTCTCCTTGCGGCATTTCGTCAGGCTCTTGAGCCTCATCAGCCAGTGGGCGCGTGACCGATTCGAATCATCACTAGGGGCGCCAGCTGGCAGCACAGTACTGTTTATGGGTGATCCGAGAATGCGCCTTATTTCGATAATGCCACGGGGGGAGCAGTCGAAGCTGGAAAAATGCCCTTGCGCTTCCATATTTGAGAAACGCACTCTTTCGATCCAAGCAAACATGAGAGCGACGCGTCCTGCTGCAGTGCTACTAAGGGTTACTGCAGCCTGCTGGCACCACGCTACGGTAGCTGTTCCTGAGTAACAGATATTGCCAGCCGTGCATTGTGCAAACCGAGCGCTAGACAGGCCGCGGACCGTGTTTGGGTCACAGAAAAGCCTTTGCTAAGCATCCCCAATGCCAAAGTGAGGCACTTCATTGGCGACAGCATCTCCCATAAGGAGCTATTCTGTGGGCAGGTCAGGGGTACAACAGCTGTGCACTGGAAATCCAGTGTCGACTTGCATGTTGAATTAGACCTCACTGACAGTGTTGAACGAGCAAATATCCAATTCCTCCCTAGATATTGAGCCTCCTGCTGCAATGACGCAAGTTTCACCGTGGGAGGCCGACTAACTGCTTCTGATTGCAACTTGCACGTCCTCGCTAAGTGTCCTGTTTTGCCACGTTTGAAGCAAGCATTTGAGAGGAAGGGGCGGCACTTTTTGGAGTTGTGATCACTGTTTGCCACACTGACCGCATTACTTATGTGGCTGAGCTGGTTTTCTTTGTGAGAATCGTTCCACGTTATGTTGAGTGCCTTCTCCACTCACCTTGTTGACTTGGGACTTGTCCAAGCCTGGTGCTCTCAAGTCCAAAGAATCCTTGTTTGCTGTTTCTGCAGCCAGGGCAGTGTGCATGTCTTTTTCTAAGGTGAGCGACGCCTCTGCCAGCAGTCTCTTCTGCACTCCTACATCACACACACCAATCGATTCCGGATCATGATGTCGAGCATGTCACCAAAGTTGCAGAAGTCTGTGAGATTTCGGAGAGAAGCATTCGTGTGTTGAACATCCTTTTGTGAACTGCTTTTGAACTCGTACCACTCCATGATCTCAGATGGACTCGGAGAGAAGCATTCGTTCAGGGTCCCCAGGAGCTCCTCGAACGTCTTTGTGCTCAGTTTCACAGGGATCAATAAACTTTGAAATATCTCGTAGGTCTCCTGCCTTACGCAAGCCAGAAAGATCCCAGCCTTCTGCTTCTCGGCAACAATCCGATTGCCAACAAAGAACTGCTCCAAGCGTTCTGCGTAGTTTCCCCATAGCTCCACCTCCATGTCGTATGCTGTGGCGGTGCCAATCGTCGCCATGTTGCTTTCGGTTTGTCAGTTCTTCAAAAAAAAAGAGACCAAAAACTGCTGGGACTTGCCTTGTCAGTTGCGGACAACCTCGATGTGGGCTTCGATTTCCTCGTTGCCATTTGATGTGTCTTGTTATGAGTGACGGTGGCTGAGTTGGAATGTGATTAACTTTGTTCATTAGGCACGAAAGCAAAAGATGTTTACATAACACAACCTACGAGTGTAAGTGAGCTAAGTGAACTGGTGTATACTGAATATTTTGAAGCTACCCGAGACTGAGGAATACGGAAGGTAACACCAAAAGAAGAGAATGAGAACGTCTGTCATTTGAGACATTCTCATTCTCAAATAACTCTCATTCTCTTCTCTTGGTGTGACCTTTTGGATTCCTCAGTCTTGGGTTGCCTCAAAATGTTCACATTTACATACTACGAGTAGAAAAACCTTCTTCTGCCGAGGGCTTTTCAGTCGGTGAATGTGTACGCCAGAGGGGGAAACG
>JABSTQ010004573.1:0-75267 GCA_013358835.2 Ixodes persulcatus | reverse complement strand
GCCCTAGTCAAGAATAAGCCGCCGCTGGTGCCACCCACGGGCTCCCGATACAGTGTACTATAAGAGAGCAGAAAAAGTGGTATTGTTGGAGCCGACGCAGCTGTTGCCTTAACAACGAGTACTTTGTAAACCGTCCCAGGTAGCACCGAGTTCTGGGCCGAAACTTGGCTTTTGTCTGGGAGTTTAGGGCATTGAAAAGCCCGAAGAAGCCGAAGTAGAGCCAAACCTGACCTACCTTGGCAATAGTCTGGGTATTTTGGCCCTAATTCGCCAAACAAGTGCCAAACTTAGGCTTCACTGCCTGGAAGTTCGGCTATCATCTGGCATCTTTGGGCCTAAATCGCCTAACAAATGCCAGAGTTAGGCTTACTGCCCTGTAGTTTGGCAGATATTTGGCATTTCTGGGCCAAAATCGCCAAACTAATGCCAAAGTTAGGCTTCACTTTTTGATAGTTCGGCTGTCATCTGGCACCTTCGGGCCAAAATCGCCACAGATGTGCCAGAGTTAGGCTTACTACCTTGTAGTTCGGTTGACATCTGGCATCTTTGGGCCCAAGTCGCCAAACAAGAGCCAAAGTTAGGCTTCGCTTCCCGATAGTTCGGCTGTCATCTGGCAGCTACGGGCCAAAGTCGCCAAACAAGTGCCAAAGTTAGGCTTCGCTTCCCGATAGTTCAGCTGTCATCTGGCAGCTACGGGCCAAAGTTGCCAAACAAGTGCCAGAACTAGGCTTACTGGCTTGGCGTTCGACTGATGACGTGTTGGTACTTTTTAATTATTTAGAAAGTGGAGACACATAAGGGACGATACATACAGGACAATCTTTCAACTTATACAACATGTATTTTCGGCTTCAAGCTCAAAGCCCGCCCGCTCCGTGGAACTACGGGAAAGGGAAATCTTGGGGGAAGGAGAGGAAGCGGAGGAAGTGTAAGCGATCCCCCTGTCCTGCGGGGCCAGGTACATCCGGCAAACGGGGCGACGCTTCAACGACCGACTCCGAGAACATCAAATGGACGCCGAAAGAGCTGCTTCGGATTCTCAGCACCCGATCGTCATTCACGGGAGAAAATGTCTCGGCTGCCATCCTAATTTCGCCGGCACGACAGCCATGGGAGGCCACTGCGAGCGAGTCGGGAGAGAAATAATTGAGGCCTATCGGATGGCGACAAGCCCGCAAAATATAAGCACCCCTTCCATTTCGCTCTCAAGAAAGGAGATTATCTTTCTGAGGCCCACAATGGAAGCCGAACGCTGACAGACTAGGCAAGGCGACAAGGTCACCGGCAGAAGCGGCCTTTCCTTTCATTCCGTTCCATTTCATTCCAGACAAGGGCTGGGATTCCACGTCCCTTATTTCCCTACTGTTGAACAGGTCGGGATACACTCTCTCCCCTTTAGCTTTGGCTGTACAGCAGGTTTTATTTTTCTTTTTTTTAAAGTTGGCTTTGCTTTTTTTTTTTTTTTTACTCTAAAGTGTCGAAAATGCCGAAAGAGCTTAGCTGCGTTGTTGATGCCCCTTCGACCTCGCCTTTTGCAAATCCTCCCCACCTGCTTGCGAAACGCGTGACCTCTCTGCGTAGGACGCGTGGGACAAAAACGTTTGGACGAAAATTTTTTCGCGTGACTCTCTTTGTCACGCCGATGGGATCTCTGGGGCTGTTGTTTTCGCCGTTTGCCTAGTTGTAAATAGGCGGGCCACGTAGGTCCGGTTTTTGAAATGCGCTCTTCAGTGTTCTGTTGCTTTCGTGCGTTCCAGACGTGGCCGTGTGTTTTCGTCGTAAACGGCCGGAATACGTCCATGCCAATTTTTCGGTAATAGCCATTTTTTTCACCGGAGTTCGTGGAATTCTTGTGATGTGTTTGTTGGATACGCTTCGACAAAAACTGCTCTTCGCCGACGACGAGACGTCAGTGGAATGTGCGCAACCTTCCTTCTCGAGTGTGTTTGTGGGGTGCCTCGGATGGATTATGCATCTATCAAGGATTACATGATATCGCTCTTTTATTAGTAAGTACACTGCAAGCATGCTTCTGATAGTAGTCCTGCTTTCCTCTCAATCTCCGCGGTTTTTTTTGTGATGAGTTTTGTTTGGCATGAGGACAGTGTTAAGTTTTATTTTATAATTTGCTTTTCGTTTTACAGAGAAGTGTGACCTTTGCAAATATGTCGAGAATACATTGTGTGTAATGATAGTGGTTTAATAAACTTCTGGGAGTGATCGAAAAAAATTTGCTTCTCCGTATATGTGATTGGATATGCAGCAAATTATGTGCAACGTACACATACTTGCACGACGTTCGGCCAATACGGAGCAGACGCATCGTAGAGTATTCGCACAATATTGCGCGAACGCTAGGCCGGGGCAAAACGGCTGTACGGCAATACCTGCCGGATATCAAACGGTGGTGCAAAATTAAGATTTACTGCGGCAGTTATGGCTCAAGTCTGGCACTTACTTTGGCAGAACCGTGGCGCACCAGAGAAAAGCCAAACTTGGCATGTCCGAAATACCCAAATTTGGCGCTGCTTTGGCAGTTATGGCTCAAGTCTGGCACCTACTTTGGCACAATTGTGGCAGACCAGAGAAAAGCCAAACTCGGCGTGGCCGAAATACCCGAATTAGGCGTTGCTTTGGCAGTTAGGGCTCAAGTCTGGCACTTACTTTGGCAGTACTGTGGCGGACCAGAGAAAAGCCAAACTTGGCATGCCCGAAATATCACAATTAGGCATTGCTTTGGCAGTTATGGCTCAAGTCTGGCACTTAATTTGGCACAACTTTGGCGGAGCAGAGAAAAGCCAAACTTGGTGTGGCCGAAATACCCGAATTAGGCGTTGCTTTGGCAGTTAGGGTTCAAGTCTGGCAGTTACTTTGGCAGAACTGTGGCGGACCAGAGAAAGGCCAAACTTGGCATGTCCGAAATACCCAAATTCGGCGTGGCTTTGGCAGTTATGGCTCAAGTATGGCACCAACTTTGGCGCTCCTCTGGCGCACCAGAGAAGAGCCAAACTTTGGCATGCCCTAGGATCGCCCAACTAAGGCTATACTCAGGCACCCTACTTTGGCACTGATGATTGCCATGGTGCAAAAACCTAACTGCGCCAAAGTTGGGCCCTTATGTTTGCCAGACCTTTGCCCAAGTTGGGCATTCCTCTGGCGTGCTACCTGGGGTTGCACTCGGGCAGGACTCGACGCCATTGTGTAAATCGCCATTAAGATGTTTCCCTCCGATGAGCCAAAGAGCCAATCTAAAGCGTCGGGGGTTTGCTTTTGCCGGTTCAACCAATCACGCAGAGAATAACGCCTTCTGTCGTTAACTTCGATAACGATACCCGATAGTCCGACTTTGGGCATGCATCGTATCTTCATGGGGGAGGTATCGGAACGATCTGCAAGAACTCTCCGCGGGCTCCATTCGAAGGTTACGACGGCCGAGGTCGTATTTAACGTGTCCCGTGAAAATCGATTAATTTTGTGAATTAATGTTAATTTAATCAGTCTTGGCGAAAACGGCGTTACCGGGAATGCGTTATTTTTTTTGCTAACGCTACTTTTTCCAAACAGTAACGTACTTACCCTACTTATTTGGAGAAATGGGGTTACGTTACTCGTTAATTTAGGGCGCAGCTCTTAGGCGCCAGTTTCCGGGTTGAGCGGCGTCGCCGTCGGCGTAACCGCGAGTTGCATTATGGGATATTTCACCATAATTATGTCACACGTCACGTCACGTGTGGCGTCATCAGGATAATAAACTTTTCCCGCTAAGTTTGGAGAGAACTTTTTTCTCTGAATTTAGCGGGAAACTTTTTCTCCTAAACTTTCCTGCTTAATTTAGCGGAGAAATTTTCTTACTTATTTTAGCGGTGAAATTTTTCCACTAAATATAGAGAAAAACTTTTACCCTCGTGACTTCACACGTGACATCACGTATGACGTCATACGTGAGCCTCCCCTGCGTATCAACCCCTCCACCTCCTCAAGAGCTGCGCTCTAATTCGGCATTACAGAGAATCGCAAACGTCTTTGATCTTTTTTCTTCCCAATACATAAAAAATTACGCTTCAATTTTTGTCGTCCTGTCAAGCCATGTGAACTTTTAGTTTATTTTTGCGTTTTTCTTTCCGTCTTTTTTTTCGTAGGTATTGTGTAATCCACAGAGTTTGAGTAATGTATCATGGCATATCAACGAGAATAAGCAAATGCCTTTGTAGTGGCAATAAGTGATGAGGTGATCACCGGCACTACGATTTCAATATACATTATTCATTATTAGTGCGATCTCTCGGCGGCTGCGCGCAATATCAGAGTCACTGCGTCATTTTTGACGCTTCACAGACCCGACCTCCGGCCTCAGTATGGATCCTATTTGCTCAGCAAAGCGTTCGTCGCGTGTTCTTTCTTTTTTTTCAGGTATATTGAAGGTGTCAGCCGTTCAATAATAAATTGCGGATATCATCAAGCTCACGTGTGTTTTTGGTGATTTCACGAAGAATTTTTTTTCAAAGCATGAAATGCTTTGTAACAGAACCCCCGAATCCCAACATTTTGTTCGTGCGTCAAACCGTCGCATTACCCGTTAAATATTGCGGGCAAATTGACGTCACGTGACCCATACGTCGATCCTGTTTCCCTTATAAATGTAACGGAAAAATTTACGTCTTCTAACTCAAACACAAATTGAGTTTTCCCACTGATTTAGCTTGGAAATCGATGGCACGTGACCTCAGCACCAATTCAGATTCGCCGTTAAATCTAGCGGAAAAATATACCTCCTACGACATGGCAATTGCCTCTCCCCATTCCTCCCCTTACTTCCTCCTCTTTTCCTCTCCCCATACCTCCCCTCTGGGTGTTCTCAATATCTGCCTCCTTTCCTCTTGCTCCCCCCATCTGCCTTCAATTACATACTTTTCCCCTCCCCTCTCCTTTTTTCACCATCCCTCCCCTATTTTCCTGCGATTCTTACTTCCCCCTCCCTTTTTTCTCCTCCCCCTCGTTGGTCGTGTGACACACCATGTCAGTTTCCCCGCTAAATATAGCGGGGAAATATGAGTCATGCGACACACAGATTCCCTCTTCCCATTTCTCTCTCGTTCTTCTCCCTCCCTCGCAATCCCACTCCTCAACCTCCTACGGTGCCTCTCCCCCTCCCCATCTGCCTTACTTCCCCTCCCTCCCCTTCCTCTTTCCCTCCCCATCCCCCTCCTACATTGCACTTCCTCCCTTCCCTCTCCCCCGTCCTGCCCATGTGAAAAACAAATTCAATTTCCCTAAATTTATAAAAAAAAGAACTTGGAGAATGGTTAAGCTTTGCCTTTAAAAGGGCACTGACAGGTCGAACTAATTTTTTTTCCGAACAGATTGAAAACGATTTTTCAACATTACCCTCAAAAATCGAAACTTGGGAACTCAGTAATTGTGAAAAAATGAAAGAAGTATATAAATCTCTGTAATTCAAAATTACAGCGCAGCTATTGAGGAGAAGGAGAGGAGGGTACGGAGGGGAGGGTATGCCCCTCCTCTTCCTCCGTACCCTCCCCTCCTCCTCCCCTCCCACACCTTCCCCCTCCTCCCGCCCTCCTCGTCCTCTGTACCCTCCCTTCTCCAACCTCGTACCCTCCCCTCCTCCTCCTGCGCACCATCCTCTTCTCCTCCTCAATGCAATCACCTCTTCCCACAGTTTCCCCGCTAAATTTAGCTGGAAAATTGACACCACCTGACCTCAACACTAATTCCGTTGCCCCGCTAAATTTTGCGGGAAAAGTAACTTCACACGACTTCGTGTTACGTCACCCATTAACAAATCCAGTTTCTCAGCTAAACTTAGCGGGAACATTGAAATCACGTGACCTCAACACCAATTCAATTTCCCGCTAAATTTAGCGGGGCGGTTACGGCGACGGCGACGGCGACGCCGCCAAACGCAGGAGCGGGCACCTAAGAGCTGCGCTCTGTAAAACAATTTCTAAATGCCGAATTTAAAGTTCTCGTGCGATCCGCGCCAGTGCAGTGACGTCGAAGATTGAGTCGTCCTGCAATTCAAGCTTCTCTCATGCCTCCGTTTCGTGTTCGTCCGCGGCCCCGCGATGAGCCGCTCCGTGCGGCCCGCCTATCACTGTGAGCAGACGATGCTTCACTTTCGAGTTTGAAGTTGTTTTAGGGCTCTCTCAGCGATCTCAAATTCTTTAAAACGTTGTGAGGTCGAAGAGAACGCGCGGTGGACTTTTGTGAGCGACGTGAGTGGCTACGTCGCGCCGGTTCTGCGTGAAAGGCTGCCCCGGCATATCATGCTGCGTGATATTGGAAAACCAAAACTACGGTACCCAGACACCAAAGCCAGTTGTCTTGACCGTTTGACGATTTTCTTTCCGAAGTCTCAGAAGTCGTCGGGCACCTAAAAAAGAGAGCTTCGTCCGATTCCTTGACTCACCAATCATCAACACTGCTACATGCGTCGAGCGCCGCCATTTTTTCCGAGGGTGCTGTTAAGAATGGAACGTTCGGCAACCTTTTCCGAGTTTCAACGCTGCGGAAACGAGTCCCGAAACGAGTCCCGACGTGTCAGGACTGCCGGCCACCTGTCGAAGCCTGCCCAAAACGTGTCTCAAAGCGTCCGTGACGTCAACGGGACGTGTGTGTGTGTGCGTGTGGGTTCGTGCGCTCCGGAAGGGGAGAGAGGCCTGGCCTAACTACGGAGAACCATGGCTATGACTCATTTCTGGCTACGACGCGGCGGACTTTTCTTCTACGCACTTGGCGGTCGCACCTGCTGCCCTGGTGGAGAGTGAGGGAGAAAACGGACCCTATATAAGGCGGGGCGTGAGACGGCTCCAGTGGTTCTCTCGGATTTGACGACTGTATCGCTACCATGTAATTAAACCGTTCGTTACGTTACCAATTCTCCCACCTCCACTGGACCCCTGGGTTCTTCACTTCGGGGAATGGACGTCGTCAAAGGCCAGGAAGCCTCCGGACGTGCGGCCTAAGCCCCGCCTCGAACAACTGGTTGGCAGCGGTTGGGATCGGACCATGCGACATCGTGCTACATCTGTGGGTGAGCGTTTGGACTTTGCTTTGAGATTCGCCAGGCTTCAGATTATGGGTAATTAATTTTGAACTGCTGGGAATCCTTAGTGTTTGACTCGTGCGCTAGGTATTGGTATAACCTCGCGACAAGTTTTAGAACAAAGCCAAAGCTAAAAAGCAGCGATCATGGATCTAATGAGGTTACTGAGAACAGATTTACTCTGTTTATGTGAAGAATTGGGTGTGGAGGTGGAGCAAAAGATGAAGAAATCTGAGATCAGTAAAGCGATTTCAGAGAGCGCGGAAGCAGAGGAAATTAAAATTGCGTGGAAACTGCTTCAGAACGCTAAGAGTGAAGCTGCAGCAAGAGAGGAACGAGAGCGAGAACAGGCTGCAGCGAAAGAGGAACGAGAGCAGGAGCAGGCTGCAGCTAGAGAGGAACGAGCACAGACTGCAGCGACAGAGGAGCGAGCGCTGAGAAGGCTAGAGCTCGAAATTGAACAACAGCGATTAAACTCGCAGAACAGTAGAGTTGGGGCTCCGGTACGAGCAGGTGAGACCGAGTCGTATCAAATGAAGAAGCTCATGCAGCCGTTTAAATTTGGGGAAAATGTGGGCCTATTCTTAGTTAACTTTGAGAGGACATGTGAGAAGTTGAGCTTCGCCCCAGAAACGTGGCCGCAACGGCTTTTGACTCTGTTGCCCTGTGAGGCTGCAGAGGTTGTCGCGCGCCTTAGTGCTGGAGACGCGGACGACTACGACAAGGTGAAGTCCAGCCTTTTGAAGCGGTACCGCCTTTCTGCCGAGGCGTTCCGTCAAAGGTTTAGAAACGCATCCAAAAAGAGCAGCGAGGGCTACTCGGAATTCGCGTACGGGCTTAAAACCAACCTGATAGAATGGTTGAAGAGCGAGGAAGTGTACGAAAGCCGAGACAAGGTAGTCGAGTGTGTGTGCCTCGAACAGTTCTTTCGTAGCATTCCGCAGTCAGTCAAGCTCTGGGTGCAGGACAGGGTGGGAGTCGACTCTGTCGAAAGGGCCGCTGAGCTAGCCGAAGAGTACGCAACGCGTAGAAAGCTGAGCGGAGAGGAAAGCGAATCCGGCCGAAGCGATCAGCACAAGTCCTTCCGACAGGGTAACGGCTCGCGAGAAAACGGGCCCGAGAAGCCCGAAGCAGGACAAAAGGTCCCAGAAAAGAGCGCAGAACACTCGAACGGAGACGAGGCGCGGAAAAGCCCAACAGGGCAGTTCGAGGCAAGGAAGCCGTTCCTGTGCTACAACTGTCAGGAGCCGGGACACACAGCGGCCAGATGTAAGAAACCGCGGGTTGTGTTCTCGTACGTGAACGTTAGTGACAAGGACCTGAAGCTTCTTCGTCCCTATCTTCACGAGCTCCAGGTAAACGGAAAGCCGTGCAGGGTGCTTCGTGACAGTGCAGCGACGATGGACGTTGTTCATCCGTCGTATGTAACGCCATCCGATTTTACGGGAAAGGTAGTTTGGATCAAGCAGCTGCTCGAAAAGCACAGTGTCTGTCTGCCTATGGCGACAGTAAGGATAACTGGCCCGTTCGGAGAGCTAGTGACAGAGGCGGCTGTCTCGCAAACAGTCCCGTTGGAGTATCCTTATTTGTTTTCTAACCGGTCAGATTTCCTGCTGCGCGAAAGGGGTCAACAACTGGGAGAAGGGCTAGTTCAGTCGTGTACGAGGTCCAAATCGCGTCAGGTCGCCCCTTTGTTGACGAGTGATCCAGAGCCAGAGGCAGCTGACGGGGAGCAAGCACTCCCAGAGTTGGAGGCAGAAAACAGGGATGAGAGGGACCAGGTTGTAGAACAGCCTGATCTCGTAGCACTAGGAAGCGTACGCCGTCCCAACGCGCCGGCGGAAAAGGCGGAGGAAGAGGGGATCAGTGAAAGATCTCTCGTAGCTCCGGCGTCGCGTAACTTTGGTCCTCTGCTACGAGTAGACAGAGTCGAGCAGAAGAGCGACCCTAGTGTGTCAGGGTTTCGCGATACAGCTCAGGAGATTGCTAGGACCAATGTGACGGGGCATGAAAAAGGCGGATTGTTTTATCGGCGCTATAAGGACAGCATTTTCACGTCTATAAATCACGTGAAAATCGATTACTACGACTTCCGCGTAAGAAAAAGGAAAGGCAAATTTAACGGCAATGCCGATGGGTTGAGCAGATTTTTCTGATATCACCAAAACAGTAGGGATGATCTCAGAGGTTTTCGTCATCCACGGGAATGAGGATCAAAGTGGGGGCACTTTGCCCAAAATGACCTCACAAATTGCGAAGGGTTTTGTCTTTTGTATTTTGTTCTTAGTGACCTCGTTGGAAAAATGAGTTTTTTTGGCGACAGGGGGTCTCGATACCCGGAATTGTTCCAAATTTTGGTAATCCGTAATTCAGTCTGGCGGGTCTTTGGCGAATTCCGAGCGTTTGACTGCGGTGTGGCGTGGTGTTGTGGGGGACGTTTCCGCTGATGCCTCCGTTGAGAGGTTTGGGAGTTTGTTTGGTGCTTACAGCGTCTTCTCAAGGCCTACTCCAAGCCCACCTCTTCAGGCCAGCGATTGTACCACCGGCCATTCGAGGTTTCCCTGGCCCCGGAGGGGCTGTTAAGAATGGAACCTTCGGCAACCTTTTCCGAGTTTCAACGCTGCGGAAACGAGTCCCGAAACGAGTCCCGACGTGTCAGGACTGCCGGCCACCTGTCGAAGCCTGCCCAAAACGTGTCTCAACGCGTCCGTGACGTCAACGGGACGTGTGTGTGTGTGCGTGTGGGTTCGTGCGCTCCGGAAAGGGAGAGAGGCCTGGCCTAACTGCGGAGAACCATGGCTATGACTCATTTCTGGCTACGACGCGGCGGACTTTTCTTCTACGCACTCGGCGGTCGCACCTGCTGCCCTGGCGGAGAGTGAGGGAGAAAACGGACCCTATATAAGGCGGGGCGTGAGACGGCTCCAGTGGTTCTCTCGGATTTGACGACTGTATCGCTACCATGTAATTAAACCGTTCGTTACGTTACCAATTCTCCCACCTCCACTGGACCCCTGGGTTTTTCACTTCGGGGAATGGACGTCGTCAAAGGCCAGGAAGCCTCCGGACGTGCGGCCTAAGCCCCGCCTCGAACAGTGCAAAGAAAGCCAGGAGGCGACATCACTGCGGACTCCGATTTTCGGTATTTCAAAAAGAAAGGCCGTAGTGCGTTCGCATTCACGTTAAAACAAACATGTGTTACGAATGCCGTTATTAAATAATATAAGAATGTCGCTTACAACGCTTCTGAAATTTATATTCAGTTGCGTCAAAAATAAAATGAGGAGAGGAGGTGTTGAAGAGCGGGAGAGAAAAGCGCCAAATATAAAAAGGCGCGCGCACGCGTAAGAAAATATTTTACGTGTTGGTAGTTTTTGCGGGTTTATTACTACAACTTGTATCATTTTTGACAACGAAAACTAATACGGCCTTTGGGGTCGCTGTGCCCATTTAAGCGTGGAACTTCTGAGCGTTATCGGGCCCCGTTCGTAGAACCGTTTAAAAGAAACCCGCACTCGTGTCCAAACCGTACAAGCGTGTGTTCGTGGTCTACTGGGTAGCTTGACGTGTCACGTGATGTGCTGCCAAATTTAGTGGGTGGATAGGGTCATGACATTACAATCACGTCTCACGTAACACGTGACTTTGACGTCGTGGCTCTATCGCCCATTCAGGAGTTTCTGGTCCCACCGGCGCCGACGCCGATGCCAGATTTTCTGCGACAGGAGCTCATGACTCCCGAAAAAATCGCTCCTACATTCTGCATTTCAATCGCTATCGACCAACACACTGTTTAGAGAAAAAAGCCCGCGTTTGCCCACACCCGATGTGGGAAACGCACGTGTTCAGAGACCGGATTCGCGCGAGGTAAAGCATCTGCGCATGCTCAGTACAGACAACAGCGCCACCGTGGTGGCGTGACGTCAGAGAGTTAAATTGGTCTATAGAACTGAAAGTAAAGGTCTCTGTGACTGTTTTGAATAAAAATTAACTTTATCCCATACTTGTTCACCCCTAAACGGACAGGCGAGTGGAAACTGTATTATACGGGCTCGTTAGACCAATAGGACGCCGATACACGTGATGACGCTCATACCCACGCGTAGAGAGCACTGAGAGTGTCCAAACGCTCAGCCAGGGTCACCTGGTCTACGGGCCGCGTTTGCAATACGAGCTGCGAGGAGGTGACAAACGCGTTGGTCGTCTGCAAGCGGCCTTTCCTTTTCGCTACGCGACAAGGCAGCGCATGCGCCATTTCGACCAAGGAGGACGCCTCCTGCGGAGTTTGTTCTTGTAAGCCTTGTAGGAGGGCTGGGTGGGAAAGTGAGAGCTTACACGATTGGCTCTCACTTTCCCCCCAACCCTCACACAACGCTTTCAAGAACAACCTCCGCAGGAGGCGTCCTCCCTTAAATTGCAATTCATGGGTTGAGATGGACATTCTCGTCAATCTAGTCTCTTTACCCACGCGCACTGGGCGGATGATAGAAGGGAGGGAAAGAGTACATTTTCCTGAAGCTAAATCTGATAAACTTGCGTTTTTCTGTGTGTGTGTGTGTGTCTATATGTGTGTTTTGTTTTGGTTTCATCATGCTGTGAATTGGCTTGGATAGCGCAATGTGTTTTTGTTATTTGCTGGTTCATTCTATGAATATAAAAATTAGGTCACTATTTTACGCGATTGTATTTACCCCCTCCCAGGCAATAATGTGTCTGGCGCTGCGGGATAATCTAGAATAAACAAATAATACAGAGTACTTACGTAAGCGTGTCCCCCCCCCCCCCTTCTTTAGCAATTTAAAATTCAACAACCTTTGTTTAGAGACATCCAAAATCAACTCGTCCTTTTGTCAATTGCAGTACGATTATTGTACTTCCTGAATAATCATGGGGACATCTGTACTCTCCATGGTGCTTCTACTGAATGGTACGTTACACACAAACTTTGCAATCGTCTTGAGACACGCAGCCGCCGGTAGAGAAAATCAAAATGCACAACTTCAAATTTTGCAGCATCTGTAAGCCACTGGTCCAATGAAAAAAATCAAGATACAAGTAACGGCAAAAAAGGTGGTGAGTGTTAAAAGTCGCAAAGTTCTTCATTATAATTTGCAGATTTGTTGCAATGATTTTGTTATAACTCTGTAGGAATGTATAGAGCCAATTGCGAAAATTTTAAAAGTTTTTTTTTCACCCGGAAGTCGAACACGTAATATAACACTACTTAACAGGCAATTAAGCAATAGTCCGCGAACTATACTTTTCTACGAGCCATTCAGAAACCAGAGTTTTTGTGTCCAGTTCTAAAATAATTCCACAAATACGCGAAAACTGCTTCATGAATGTCTCAAAGTCTCATGGCATTCAGTATGTGGTCAAATTGGTTTAACCTCTATTTGTAAACGCCGTCAATACTGTAATCGCAGCATTACATTGCACCTAGGGTGACCTCCTTCCTGCTAAAAAGTATATTAGAAGGAATTTATTAACACGCACACCACGACGTGTGGCTCTGCTAACACATTTCATATCCTGTAATTGTCCAAAAACATATACACCTCCCAACTGTATTGCGTGCCAGAGTATCGAAGCGAAATTCTTATCGGTCCTTTTTCGCTTTGGGTTCAAGGCTTTCGGTTCAGTTCCGGTTCAGCTCCACGGTCCAAAAGTAACGGTTCAAACCGGTTTGAACCGCTAAATTGTGAATTTATTTTCCGCGTTGTTTTGGTAATAGGCACCATTTCCGCCGTGTAACGAGTAACCATATACCGCTTTTTCAAGCTTTAACGACTTGTTAAAAAAAAACAGAAAAGCCGTGAAAGCTACAGTTATGCGTTTTTCGCACACGAGCTATCCGGCCAAGGGCCGGATAGCTCGTGTGCTATCCGGCCCTTGGCCGGATAGCACACGAAACTTACTGAGAGACACATTGTTCAAAAAACTTTTCAGTAACATAGAAGTAAATTGTGCCGACAGGCAGTGAGTGCCTCACTCTTTCTTGCAATCATATCCCTTGTTTATGCCAAGGAGCTTCCTGAGGTAGCCATGGCTACAGCCTATTTCTGTGATAGGATGCACAAATGTTTTGATTGTCTAAATAGCTCATAAGTCAAGAAGACAGGGCAGGAGTTGCGTCATGCCATTCTGAAGGGAGATTATGAAATACTCGATTTCCTTCACTAGCAACTCGGATGGATTTCAGCATGGCAGTTCCAAAGTAGGAGGCAGCAACAAGCCATCATAGGGTGGCAAGTTACTGTAAAAAGTGCCCTCATCCTCTGGGATGAGCTTTCAAACAGCCATGACTTTAAGTTCTTACTTACACGACGCCTGCAGCAAGATCCACTTGAGAAACTTTTTGGAGCTATATACGACAAATGCTGGGCTGCAACACAAACCCAAATGTGCGTCAGTTCACCTTAGGACTAAACACATAGGGATAAAGAAGCTGTTCAAACTGTCAAACAATGGAAACGTAGAG
Organism: Ixodes persulcatus; assembly: GCA_013358835.2. Classification (NCBI taxonomy): domain Eukaryota; kingdom Metazoa; phylum Arthropoda; class Arachnida; order Ixodida; family Ixodidae; genus Ixodes; species Ixodes persulcatus. Next base: position 61,720 of record JABSTQ010004573.1, on the reverse strand, counting down.
GATGACAAGGCTGACCTCCTCAAGGAGTTGCCAATATCTTCGCACCATGGAAATTCAATTTCAGACAATGTGGAATGTCTTCCAATTGAAAAATTCCCGCCACTAGAGAATATTTCTGAGCTGGCATCAGACATCAGGTCTAACGTAATTGATGACTCGTCCACTTATTACGTTTCGTGCCACTTGATCAAGCTTGTGCTTGACAGCCCAGAGCTGTGGCTCTTCTCGGCTACTGTGGAATGAGTATGATAACTTGACCAGGCCTCACCAGTACTTTGTTGTGCTTAAAGCGTACCACGTGCCAGGAAAACGCTTCGGGAACTTAGTAGTACTATCACAGGTTGCCTTTAATTTTATTCAGCAACTAGAAAATCAATTTCTTCCTATAATAGAGAATGTGGCACATGTTCTAAGAGTGTTTGCCGCCTTGAATCGCACACTTAGAGGTCTGGGTGGTTTTAGCCTTTGCTCAGACATGTGCCACAAAAGGTTTTTAAAAATGTTTTGCAGAATACGCTTGTGTTGGCAAGTTCGATTACTTAACCGGAACTTGGGCAAAGTTTGGTTGCACTCTTCAGCGCTGGCAAGCAACTAGACAGGTTTAACTGTTAATAGTGTATTAACGGATGCAGTTGCCAAACCAAAAACAGAAAGTGCTTATTAATTGGGCGGTGCTGCTTGCACTCCGAACATTTGTTTCCCCTTTTTCCAGCAAATCTGTATCACGGCTTTCTAACAGAATTATTTATTAAATTTCTACAGAATTTCTATAGAAAATAGTGTATAGAAGCTAAAACTATTCGAAATAAAATGCATCCATATTTTTGTCCACTGTCCATAGTTTTTTAGCCGCTTTTTTTCTGAAGCAATACTTCTGAACAATTTCGGGCAATGTTTAGGAACGTTGAATCTTGTCAGATTTCGAATAGAGCTCTCATTGTTTACACTCTAAGAAAAAAGGTGGCGAAAAAGGAGGGAATTTTCAAGTTCCTCCCTGTGACGAGCAAGTCTCTCCTTTTCCACGATTTACGTCGTGCGCCCTCTATCGGTCATTGGAGAGGGAAGAAAGTCTCTCCATCGCGTTCCGCTTGTAGACGGGGCGGCCATAACGGGACGGCAAAGCTAATTGCTCAACTTTTTTACTTTCGCCAAGAAATAGGTGCCTTTCGAACCTGGTTTTAAACTAATCTGCCAAACTTTGCAGCAATAATAAATAATCAACGCTGGCCGATCGGCGAATCCAAATCCAAATTCAGTGGACAGAAGCGGACCGCAGTTCGGCCAGTTCGGCTTTTTTACGTTGCTGTGTCGTGTCGCTTAGCGTCATCGCTTTTCTTGTCCGGCGTTTTTCCTGTCACCGCCGACTGAAAAAGAAACTCTAGCTGTCGCAGATAAGTGACGAACGTGCGTAGGCCTTCTATACAAGCCGGTCATGCACGGATCGCTGCATGAAACGAGGTTCCACAAGTTTTTCGTCGGCGCATATGTTGGTGGTGCCCACGTCGCTGAGAAAAAACTACTCTCAAAAAAAGGCAAGTGCTTTCTTTTTTATGCGCGCAATTACGTCGTTGACTCTGGCAGCTCTAATTATAGCAATGTGGAACAATTTTAGAAACTGCAGTCGTTTAGTTTGATTGCCTGTGGTGTGGACCCATCGGCCGATCGGGACATTCCCCGTTGTGTAAGTTTTTCGTTGGGCGAAGCTTACACCAGCCGTAGATATATGGTCGATGACGTCGATAACTACGGTCGGGTAACTCTTTCTTTTTGCTTGTACCCTGCCATGGACGCTATGAGCGTGTTTCCGACGCGCTGAAGAGTGCCTCGACATCTTGAATGTTCAGAAAATCGCCTGAAATTCGAAGAAAGTTTTCGAGCCTCTGCCGATGGCTGCTTGTCTTCTGCACGAGAAAAAAAAATATAATGTTTTGTTCATGTATGACGCGTTTTAAATTTTTTATGCGATAGCGGTCGGTCACATTCCTCACAAATCTACACCGTAAACTTAATAAAACCCCCGTCGCACTGGGATCACTGCCTGTCGTCGTAGAAGTATAAAAAGCGAGTTTACGTGTCAGGGCCCTCTCGGAAGTTGCATTGAAAGGGGTATTTCAATTTTATTTTAACAGACAACACAATATCCACTTCACACCTGCTGTAGCTGTGACGTGGGCCTCTCTGAGCAAAATCCTTTGATTTTATTTTAGCACATTCAGATCATAAAGCTTTATTATAAAGGGTGTCTGCTACTGAAGGAAATGCATCTGTCGAAAATATCTGAACAATCGGCACGGATAGAATAAGAATTTGGGTCTGTGTACCCTACTGCACCACAACTTGGCACTGGACGGTGTTGGCATCTAAACGCCCTTGCAGTAAGTTTTGACCTTCTGATATTTAGCCGTTGTGCACTAACTGACTCTGGTGCCAATCCATCCGCATTCAGGCTTGGTGTAACCATGACGACTGTTCAGTTATCGTCAAGCCTTAAAATGAGCAGACTGAGACCAAATCTAATGGTGAATTACAATCGTAGATCCGGAGCGCTTTCCAAAATCTGCAAGCAAGGCAAAAGCCCGCTCTGTGGGACCCGCTCCGTATCAACGATGGGAAGATGAACTCGCATTTTTGGAGCGACCTCCCCCACCCCTTCCCCCCCACGTCCTCCTCGGCCGTTCAAAATGGCCGCTGCTCGAACTTGACAAGCCGACCAACGCTTCAGCCAACTTATCTTTCCGACGACCAGTGACACCTGTCATTGCTTAGCTGCAGAAATAACACGCGACACAGGCTGGGCGAAATTATACGTACCACGGCGCCCATCTCACAATTAAAGAGGAAGACGTCCGCGTTCGGCACCGTCACATACCTTTCGGCCGCCTCGACGCGGCGGGGCACGCACAGCGATTGCCATTGGTGGAGTTCAGATTTCTGGATACGACTTTAATAAACACAGAGGTAACAAACCATCACTTGCACGCTCGTCGCCATGTCTGTTCTTGCTTTATTGCATGAGGAAACGCCAGTGGCTTGAGGTGCAAAAAGGTAAACAATCATTGGCTGCAGAATGAACATGACTAACCTTGCGTTCCCATCTGGATTTTCCGTCGCTCTTCCTCTCACGATCACAGATGTCAGCGCTTGCGATTTGCCATGCTCCAGTTAATGAAAAAACGCTTAAGGTACAGGCGAGCTGGTGGATATTTACCATGTTGGAACTTAACCCGAGACTGGGGTAGAAATAGGAAACTTAAAAGTAGAAGGGACAGAGACAAGTGAAGAAGAGAACGTCTCAAACGCAGCTAAAAGATTTATTTAGTCCCACATCCTTATATACTCACAACCACAAGGTCACCCAAACACTCAACAAGCCCTTTTCAAAAACACAACACACCGAGACAAAAAAAAAAAAAAAGATAACAAGGCAATGGGACGCCCTCTCAAGCACTGCTACGAACAGAAGTAAACCCTCCACTTCTCCGGAAAGAATTTTTCCCCCCCCTTTTTTTTTTTCTCTTTGTGTGTCACTGACACTACAGCCACGAACCAAAACATGAGTACAAGGACCAACGATCTCCGCGAACACGAAAAGAACTGGGAAGAATATCTCCAACCCGGAACAACAATAAATCTTTTAGCTGCGTTTGAGACGTTCTCTTCTTCACTTGTCTCTGTCCCTTCTACTTTTAAGTTTCCTATTTCTACCCCAGTCTCGGGTTAAGTTCCAACATGGTAAATGCTCCAGTCCCGGCTTTGCATTCCTTATCTACACGACGTAAAAGCGTTCGAGAAGTCACAATCCCGCGTAAAAACGACCAACGCATCCGAGCAGATCCCGGTCGACCGACTCGTCGACTAGAAGTGGCGACAAACGGAGAAAGAAAATAAGAACAGACAGCAATACTCAGAAGAGAAAAGATGTAGAATTCTACTTTTATGCACGCGCGCATACTCGCGACGTGAAAGCGGCCTTCAAACCAACCTCGCACGTATGATAAAACAGTGGAGTATTGGGATATATAGTAAACAATACTCTCGTAGGAGCTGCAACTTACGTCACACAGCCTGGACGTTGGTTCGAATGGGGAGATCCTACCTTCGGACTCGCGAAAACCAAATCTCTTCTTCTTGTTTCGTTCCCCACGTGGAACCCTGAACAGCTTTTTCTCTGTTCCTTGCTTATTCGAGCAGCCCACATCGCAACAACACGTCATGTCGGCTGTCACATGTTGATATCATGAAAGAAGCAAAACTTCCTTACGATCAAAAGTAAACGTAAACTATGCAGAGAACTTGTTGCGTCGCAAGCGGCGATGGAAGAGCCAGCCTCAAAGTCCGCGAGACGTGGGCACGAATGCCGGACGGAAGTCGCAACCCGAAACCCATGGGCCGCTCTGCCAATGAGACAGAGTGGAGAGGATGAGTTTCACGAGGGGAGACGGATTTTGTAGAGGGCGAGAAGGTGTCGGCACAGGAAGTTTAGAACACTGAACGGCGTTACCTTCCCAGTATAGAGTGACCTTACGCTGGACGAGCTTGATGGCCTGTTAGAGGTCGCGCTCGTCGAGTTGGTTGACGCGCACAATGCGTTCAGTGTCCGGCTTCTCTCCGGCACCTTGGTTACATGCTGCTCTTTCTGCAGCTGCCCGGTCAGCTCCAGCCTGTCAAAGACATTCTACATCTCCTCCAGCTGTCGCTTGATCTCCTTGTTCTGGCTCGCTTGGCGGCCAACTTGTTGCTCTGGATCGTCTCCAGCAGGTGGCTGCTCTCCACGTAGTCCTCCTTGATCCGAGCCAGCTGCTGCTCTGTCCTGTAGGGGGTGGCCGCTTTCCATGGTTCCCTGGGCCGCCCCTAACGCGCCGTCGTCCTTGGTGCCCGGTCCACCACGAGCCCAGCCGCCATGTCGTTCGGATGGTGGGTGTAATGACAGTGTTGTCCTCGAGCAATCTTCGTGGAGAAACAAGGAAACAGACGACATGGGGGCTTAGTTGAGGGTTGAGCCTGACATTATTTTCACACCTCTTCGAGAAAGTTTGGAATAACGGATCTGAGGTGTGCACACAACCTTCTCCCCCTCTCTTGAAAAGGGAGCAGATCAGTGGAAGTAGAAAACTACCCCCAAAACGCGAGAGAGGCAAAGATGAGGAGACAAAAGAAGAGGGTTCCTTTCTCTTTGGTGTCACCGACGTCGCAGGTTGTACCGCCGCCTTGGTGGAGACAAGGGGGTTTCCGGAACGGGACTGCGGTTAGTGTTGTTTAGGTCCTGCAAGAAATCTTCGCCTTCTGCTTGAAAATGTTGTTTAAGGTCGGTGACATGAACATGTACGGTTTCTTCACTCGACTCGCAGTGAACTAGTTTGTAAGTGAGTGGTGAGCACTTTTCATGCACGCAAAACGGACCTTCCCACCGAATTGTGAGGGAGGCTGCGAAGCCTCGAGTGGCGTCACTCAGTGGGTGAGTGCATCGGAGTACAAAATCTTCCACCTCGAACTTCAAGTCACGTCGCCCCTGGTTGTACCGTTCCGACTGCTGCACTCGGGTGACGTCGAGATTTTCTCGGGCCCCTCGAAGGTCCTCTGCGAACTTCACGTAGGGACGAAGCCTTCCCCCAGACTCTGTAGAAAGGAGACTGTTAAAAAGTGGTAATGTGAGCTCCTTGCCGAAATTCAGCTGGGCAGGATTGAGACCCGTTCACCGATTAGTGGTCGTACGGGTTGCTAATGCCAGCTCCGGCACTTTCGCGTCCCAGTCCTTGTGGCGCTCGGTGTAAGCCACTTACATCATCTCAAAGTTTTGATTTACCCTTTCCGTAATGTTTGCTTGTGAGTGGTATGGGAATGTTCTTTTGCGTCTAATTCCCAGCACCGCGCATGCGTCCACGAACACCTTACTCGCCAGGTAGGAGGCATTATCGCTTACAAGCAGCACTGGAAAGCTGAACCTAGCGAATATTTCAAGCAGGCATTCCTAGATTTTTTTGCGAATCTAGCTTTCGCAAAGGCAATAAATCAACCCACTTTGTGAAGTGCTCGGTTATCACGAACAAGTACTGATTGCCGCAGGAACTACGGGCCCATGATGTAACAGCAACAAATCTGCCAAGGGCTGTGGCTCACGATTGGTTGCATGAGACCGGGGGGCTGGCCACCACGTGGTTTTGCCTTGTGGCACACCGAGCAGCTACAAGCGTATCAAAGCACATCCTGCCTCATGCCTGGCCAGGTAGCATTTTGGGATAACTTTTCGTAAGTTTTGCTCCCATTGCTGTGTCCTGCCAAGGCAGAGTCATGCATGTACCGCAACCTATGCCTGACACAAGAGAAAGCAAGGAACATTGAGAGGAACACGGAGCAGCAGGCAAGGAGACCTAAATGGCGCAAGCTACAGTCGACAGCGCCTCAGGAGTGATGCAAGGTGTTCGGAATGCTGCAAATGTCGAAGTCGCTCTATGTTGGTTAGGATACCTCTAATTCTTTGCTTCAGTAGATGTTCAGGGTGAAAATTACTTATACAACCCAGTGCGAAGTCATGATTAAACCGTATGTTTCATGAAAAATAAAATATTTTTCGTACAATTTCGTTTTCACCATTATTGCAAACCGAAACTTTGGCAAAGACGGATAACATCATACCTTCGCGGCATCCCAAACATATGCACCCACGTGATATACAAGGGGCCACAAGATCTGCCGCAGCGGACACGAGCTGCACAAACATTGTCACGTCGTCTGCACAAGACATGCCATTGCTGTTTCCGACGGCTTCGCTGGGAAACAGAAATATACAAAGAGGTGTTTTCCCAAAGGCTACTTCGTAGGAAGTCATACAAGGTGAAGTGTAGTAAAGTGCATCTAAGTACGCTGCGAAACTGGTATAGTGAGCAGCAAGTGACGCAACACCGAGAATTTTTGCCTTTTCGCATTTTCCCATTCATCACACCTAAATATGAACCGAAACACGGGGCTTACTGCAACTGAGCCTTCCCCGAGCTCGCGGTGTTTAGGCCGAGCGCAAGGCGCCGCAAACCTTAACGATAGGGAACATGGCGACATCCGGCAGTAGCTTCGGCTGTACCGCTGATCTTTCGGCTTCTCCATCTTGTGTATAAAGATATCAAACAGCACGGGCAGCCTCTCGATAAGCTAAATTTCACACAGTAGCTACTATTTCGTTGTACGCCGACGACGAAAAGCGCACCGCGCCGTACTGGAACTAAAGAAGAGCAAACAGTCTTAATATCTTTTTCTTCGTCGTCTGTGCAAAAACACGGGAGCGATATCAACAGACAGTCACTTGTTCGACATTTTCTCTCTTGTCCGATGTCCGACAATCCTGCACATTCCTTGAATAATAGCACTTCATCGACGACAACAACAATGTTTCCGCAATGTGAAAGCTTCCGGTCGAAACAACCAACAAAATTTGCGGTTTCGCCTTGTTTAGGCATGTACTTAGCATGCACGGCTTAATTTTTCAGGCAAGCATATGACTACTAGCAAGATCAACCAGGTAATCTTTTTGTGGTCCTCCTTAAAGGGACTGTCCGGTGAAAACCGGAAGTTCTTAAGATTTCGTGATGGTTACCTGGTGGGAGCCTAATGATTAACACAGGCCATTTTTATTTCATTAAACGACACCCCAATTTAGTTTAATCAACGACGGATATTTGAAAGAAACTCCATGCCGAATTTCGCAAGTATCAACGGCTGCACTCCCATCCCCGACGTGACGTCACACCAGTCTTGCAATTGTCCTATCCTATGCCTCATTCCTCCGTGGGAACACAGTGCTCCCGACGCACCGCAGCATTCGATATTACTCGCCACTGTAAATGTCGCGGAGAAGTGTGGAGCGTGACAATCGCACAACGAAAGTACCCTTTCATTCTAAAAAAACAAAACAAAAAAAAATCTAGCGCAGCAGCGAGGGTGAACCACGTCGTACCACTCACGCGGAGGACAAAATTCGAAGTGCACTTCAGTTCGGCGCGTTCTTTGCCTGATGTTACCTCAGAAACTCCGCTTCCCTGAAGGTGGAAGAGGAAAACGCCGCTTATGCACGCTTGGGTTAAAATACAATTACTCCTCCAGGGAAGCACACAAAATTCAGATTTTTCGTGGAAGATGCTCCTACAGCCATTGACAATGAGGTCTAAATGTTTTCATGAATACGAAATTTGACCGGATAATCCCTTTAACGGAAGAAGCCAACGTGCGGACTACTCTTTGCCATGTCATGCCGTTTGAATAATTACAAGCCCAAGGCAATGCTGTCATTGGGACTAACAATGATTGGATTTGGGCTAATGCGGAGGGCAAGTTCGTCTGCTTCTTGCGCAGGGGCAAGTTCGTCTGCTTCTTGCGTGACGTCAGAACGCCGAGCCCTGATTGGCTGATCGCGACCCCCTATCTGAGCGTTGTCTGCTCCTTTGCAACGTCGTCTGCTCGCAATGTCGTCTGCGTCTGTCTTACCTTTCCTGCGACTTTCGGAAGTGCTGAGGCCAGATTCGCGAAACGATCTTACGCCAAAAATGTGCGTAAAACAAAACTTAAAAGCAAATTCGTATTCACGGTACGAAATTTTTGTAAGTTTTGCGCAGCTTACGACGAAATCCTACAACAGCTCCGAAGCTGTCTTACGCACTTCTTACGATCAAATTAGCATGGCCGAAAGGGTCGCGGTCGCGACGACTCACGGACGTTTATTTTTCTACGTGCGCTTCTCACGCGTCCTGACTTCAAGCAGCAAGAAAAAAGTAAAAAGTACTTGAAACAGACCACGACGAACAAGAACGCTGGATCCACAAACACCCGCGAAAAGCTCCAACGGCCACGATTCCACCGACACCTACCAAGCGAGCTCGGCAGTTAGGCCTACCAGGCACTCCGCGACTCGGCGACCGTCTGCCCACGACCGGCTGGCGTGCTGAATGGAATATGCCCGCGCGACCCTTGTGAACGCTTCCCGTATTATACTTTGATCGCTGACCTCAATTTTAGATTAAGAGGTCAATCTCTTCCTCTTGTTATCTCCTTGTTTCCCGAGGCAACGGTGACTCTCGCCGGTGAAAAAGTGGTGAATCTCCGACAGACGCAGGAAAGCTTGCACAAAACAACATTTTCACCGCAACGCCCAGCTACCTTACAGGGTACGGCCATCGTATTCGACCTTCCACACGAAAACAGTCGATCAAAGCTACGTGCGTGCGTACTCTTCATTTCTTCTACATCGCCACAGAAAGTTATCTCGGCTTAGAGAAAGCCTTTTCTCCTAGCAAAACCATGCGGCCATTTTTCTTTTCAGTTGTGAATTGTAGAAAATAAATGTCATAAATACCGCCCACTGCCTCTTAAAACCAAAATGTTCGAAAAAAAAAAAAAAAGTAAGCCAGATCGGGAATCGCACCCGGGACCGCCACGTACGAGTCCAACATCTTACCACTGCAGCACAAGGGCATTTGACAGATCACGTTGTAAGAGGGGCGTGCGTTTACGGCGGACGCGCGTCTGGGCCACTGTGCGGAGAAGCTGAATCTATGAGCTGGTACCGTTTGAAGAGGTGGTTTTTTTTTTCGAATAACGGAAATAATCACCACATTTAGCTTCACTTTTTAGTAAGAGATAGATGCCTATGCGCGCCCAAAATATTTTGTTTGAATATGATGTTGGTGCATGCGAAGCAACATGTTTGTAACATTATTTCTTGATGACAGGTTCAAAGGTAAATCGCGGTTACAAATTCGTTGACTATATATACTCCGAATGGTCGGAGTAGGTTGTCAGTGCGTGGGGCGCGTGACAGGTGCATGTATGTGTGGGCGTGTGCGTATGTGTGCGTGTGTACCGCGGTGCAATATCGCGGCCGCGGCCTTGTTAAGACTAATTTTTCTTTTTCCACAAATAGATGATGATGATGCTTGTGAAAGCGCCATCTGGTGTTGGCGCTAGAAAACACAAAGGGTTTCTACTATTTCATTCCAACTAAACAAGGTGGCGCAGGTCACCCCCCGTTTCGCAGCGTTCCGTGCTCTGTATTTATCTATTCATTCAGAATGGAAACAATCGTAGGAAGTGTGTCGTCGTCTCGATCGCTTGTTATCGCGTCCTATTTGACCGATAAGCGCCCCCCCGAGCGCTAAAAGCTACTGAATGCATACGAACGAGTGGATGTCTCAACATGAAAGGTGAGCCAAAGCGTGATAAAAGCGTGGTTGCATCGGTTTGTCCACCGCATGTCTCATAGTCTTGACGTCGCTTATCGGCCACTTACGGCATCCAGGTGGTATGCTCAATAAAGTCTGCATCGCACTGTGTACGGTGCCGGTGCTTGGAAAAGGATGTTTGGGGTCGTCAAATAGGAATACGCGCCTTGTGCCTTGCTTTCGCAATGCCGCGTGAGCCGTGCACCTCGTTACAACTGCCCGTCGCTAGGCTCGCAGCCGCCGACCGCCATGTCGGTTTGGGGGAGGAAATTCTGTGCTTTGCCGAAAGGCGCGAATTTCCTCCCTGAGCAGAGCAATATATGGGACATTTCTGTTTGGCCTTTTAAGGAGAAAGTACTACGCCCTTTTTTCTTAGAGTGTAGTAATAGCTTGCCCGCAGTGAGTTTGAGGCTACGCAAATTGGTGTTTTTTGTATTAGCCGGAAATTGGAAATTTGTACTATCCGATGTGTGCTTCGCACTCTTATTATACTCTTATGATTGGTAATAATAGCGATGTCTTATTTATTTCTGCACTTACTTCCCGTGCCCGAGTCGGCGTGAAAATGAATGGATCATTCAGCATGTTCTCTGTGGAAAGCTTTTGTTAACTTGGTTCCGCAAAGAAGCTATTACGAAGTGTACGATATGCCGAACTCATTCATCTTAATTTATTTTTGTGAGTATCGGTTTCGTATTAAACATACAGAGCTTCCGAAGTAAATAATGTATACATGAATGTGGTCCAATAAAATGTTTTCGAACCACTTACTGTTGTTAACCCCAAAATGCTCCACCAGCCAGCAGTCAATGTAGCGATTGTGTAACTTCAATGTTTTACAATAGGAAAATAAGAACAAATACATCTCTGTTTTGTAAGTAAGTTGAAATATTGTTTGACACATGTTGCACGGACTCTATTGTAAAAATTAAAATAAAAGTGCGTCAATACTAGAAAAAGAAAGAAAAACAAAAAACAGCGGCTTCGGGAGTCGAGGAGATCCCGAGAGCCGAGCGAGGAGCGAGGCGGGGAGGAAAGAGAGAGAGAAGGGTACTGGAGAACCGGAGCAGAAACGCCCAAACCGAAACCGAAACAAACTTGACCGGAACCGGAATCAGATATGCTTAAGGCCGCCCGCTAGGAGCGCTACCGGTCACTCGTCTATTTGGGCCGCTTGGGCCTATGGCAGTGCTATGCTAGCCTGTCACGGGTACGGCAGCAAATCGCGGACGCAGCGCAAGAACCCGGCCCCCTCAAACTCGGGTGTCACGGGAACCAATATCGCGCGCAAAAATTACAGACAAAAAAAAAAAAAATTCGGGAACGAGTTTGGAATTTGCATATCACGGGAAGGGATACTCCTCATAGTACGGATGCTGCAGATCCGCGTGTCACGGTGCGATAAGCACGAGGGAACCCACGGCAAGCACGCTTGTCGTGTACCGATACCGCAGATCCCGCAATAAATTAAATTTGAAAAAAAAAAAGAAACGAAAAAAATGAGAAAACCAAATGGATTGTGTGATTTTTTTGGGGGGCCGGGGGTTCGTATGAGACTTTACGGCGATTTAATGCCGTGTGTCTGGTATTTCGAATACACTCAGTTATGCTCAGTGCCATTGTGCGAAAAAAACAAAAAAAAAACAAAGATGCAGCGAATGACCAAACAATGCCTCGAGGCGTCGTTTCGTCGTTTGTCACAGTTCTGATGAGTACTCTGAGAAAGCGACCTTTGCATGTGCTATTTTCGGAGATCAGATTTACACGCCGTTGACACGACCACATCGGTATGGTGGATTCATAACAATAGGGCCTTTTAGCAAACCATTACCGCGTACCGCGCACTAGCGGAGCCTTTGAAGCATGCTTTTAAGCGCGCGCCCCGCAGTCACGGTATCACTCGAGCGCGCGCTTAAAAGCATGCTTCAAAGGCTCCTGTAGTGCGCGGTACGCGGTAACGGTTTGCTAAAAGCTCCTATTGTTTTCAGAATTACCTAAACGAACACAACACGGTAAACCACTGTGGCCAATAAAGAAAAGTGCTCCAATAAATATAACCTAAAAAAAAGAAGCTTGTTAGGTTAGTTTTGGCGCAACATGTGCGCTTGGGAGCAGGATGGTGCAGCGAAAGTGGATTGGCGCACAATGGCACGATTGGCGTAGCGCTTCAACCCCTGCGCTGGGAAAAAGAAAAATTAAAAAAAAAAACGCGACGCCGTCACGCCACCATAGAGTAATATACACGAAGTGAAGAGTGGACACTACCATATACCCAGCGGCCCAGATAGACCACTGAGAGCTGGCGCTCCTAGCGGATGGCATTACGCATAATCTGGTTCCGGTTCTGGTCAGGTCGATTTCGGTTTCGGTTTCGGTTTGGGTGTATCTGCTTCGGTTCTCCGGTACCCTTCTCCTTCTTTCTTTATCCCTCCCGTTTCCTCTCGCCTCTCTCCTCGCTAGGCTCTCGGGAGCTCCTCAACTACCGGAGAAGCTGTTTCTTTTATTTTTTCTAATGTTGATGCAGTTTTATTTTAATTTTTACGATAGAATTTGTGCAAAATATGTCAAACAAAAATTCTGCTTACTTCGCAAAATAGAGGTGTATTTATTGTTTCTTTTTTTTTTTACTGTGAAACATTGAAGGTATACGATTCTCACAGTGACTCCTGGCGGGGGAGCATTTTGGGGTCAACAACAGTAAACGGTTAAAAACCATTTATTGGACCACATTCATATATACATCACTTACTTGTTTTATTAGAAACAGATACTGACAAAAAGAAATATGAAGCAGTTCGGCATATTTTACACTTCGTAAAAGATTTTTGGCGGAACCAAGTTAAGAAATAATTTTCACATGGGACATGCTGAATGATACATTCGCTTTCACGCCGACTCGGGCACGGGAAGAAAGTACAGAAATAAATAAGACATCGCTATCATTACAAGTCATAAGGGTCTAATAAGAGTGCGAAGCACACACCGGAGAGTACAAAGTCCCAATTTCTGGCTAATATAAAACACACGAATCGGCATAGCTTGAAAGTCACTGCGTACAGGTCATTACCAAACAATGAAAAATCTATTTGGAATCTGGCAAGGTTGAACATCCCTAAGCATTCCCCGAAATACATTTAATCAGAAAGGAAGTTGGCTTAAAAAACGACTAAAACCTATATACAGTAGATAAAAACTTGGATATTTTTTCTTTCCCGATAAAATAGAAAGCGTGCAAAAAAAGTGAAAGCCGTTTACAACTCCCTGTAACACCGAATTAGAGTGCAGCTCTTGAGGAGGAGGAGGGAAGGGTACTGAGGGGAGAGTATACCCCTCCTCCTCCTCTTCCTCCTTCTCCTCCTCCTCCCCTTATTCTTCAATCTCCTCCGGGGGGGGGGGGGGGGTCACGTGGCCTGGGGGAAGGTGTCACGTGCCCTGTGGGGGGGGGGGGGGTCACGTGACCTGGGGGGTCACGTGCCCGGGCACCTAAGAGGTGCGCTCTAAAGCAAGACCGAAAAAAGAGAGGATACGTGTCCTCTCTTTTTTCGTCCTTGTTTTTTGCGCGCTTTCTATTTTATCATGAACGGCTACCAACTAGCGTAACATTCAATCTTGCTGCAATATTTTGATTCAAATATCTGTAGCCTCTATACACTATTTTCTACAGAAATGTTGTATAAAGTGTATAAATACTTTTGAAGGGGACCGTGATACGCATTTGCTGGAAATAAGAAAACAAATGTTTGGAGTGCAAGCTGCAGTGCTCAATTAAGACGCACTTTCTGTTTTTAATTTGACAACCACCACCGTTAATACGCTATTAACAGTTAAACTTGTCTAGTTGCTTACTAGCAAATGAAGAGTGCAACCGAACTTTGTACAAGTTCCGGTGAAGAAATCAAACATGCCAACACCAGCATATTCTTCAAAACATTTTTGAAAACCATTTGTGTCACTCTGAGGAAAGGCTAAAACCACCCAGACCTCAAAGTGCGTGATAGAAGCCAGCACAAACTCCTCAAACATGCGCCACACTCTCTATCACAGCTAAAATGTGATTTTCTAGTTGCTGAATGTAATTTAAGGCAGCCTGTCAGGTACTACTAGGTTCCCAAAGAGTTTTCCAGGCATGTGGTATGCTTTAAGCACAAGAAAGTACGGGTGAGGCCTGGGCAACTCGTCAGACTCATCCCTCAGCAGTTGAGAACAGCCACAGCTGTGGGTTGTCTGTTCAAGTAAAAGCTTGATCAAATAGTCCCCAACATAATAAGTAGACGAGTCATTAATTATTTTAGACCTGATATCTGATATCAGATAAGAAATATTCTCTAGTGGCGTGAAGTTATCGATTAGAAGACATTCCACATTGTCTGCAATTAAACTTTCATGGTGCAAAAATATTGGCAGCTCCTTGAGGAGGTCAGCCTTCTCATCCTCTACGTTTCCATTGTCCGACAGTTTTAAGTTTCTTCATCCCTATTTGCTTGAGTCCTGACGTGAACTGATACACATTTGGGGTTGTATTGCAGCCCAGCATTTGTCGTATAGGTCCAAAATGTTCTGAAGTGGCTCTTGCTGCAGGCGTCCTGTAAATAATAACTTAAAGTCATGGCTGTTTTAAAGCTCACCCCAGAGCATGAGGACACTCTTTGTAGTAACTTGCCACCCTGTGATGGTTTCTGGCTGCCTCCTCCTTTGCAACTTCCATGCTGAAATCCATCCGCGTTGCTGGTGAAGGAAATCGAGTATCTCAGATGCTCCTTTTAAAATGACATGACACAACTTCTGCCCTGTCTTCTTGAATTGTGAGCTATTTAGACGATCAACAAGTCTGTCCATCTTATCGCAGAAATAGTCTGTAGCCATGGCTGCCTCAGGGAGCTCCTTGGCATAAACAGAGGATATGATTGTAAGACAGACTGAGGTACTCAGTACCTGTGCGGCATGCTTTACTTTCATGTTACTGTAAGGATTTAAAAAAAATGTCTCTTTCAGTAAGTTTCAGAGCCATTCGCAACGTGATCTCATGGGTAGAAGGATTAAAGTTTAACAATATGGGACCACTCAATGACCTCATTTACAATGCGAAGTTTGTGTGCTTGGTGATTGTTCCTGATTGTTTTGATGAGGTGAGAAACAACAAAGATAAAGTAAACATGTTCGTTGTCAACTTCAAAAAATGGCAAAAAATGACACACCACGCTGGTTGACCAGGCTTACATTTAAAGCCCCCTGATCACAGACCACAGCCTTCACTGTGAAGCCAACAGTCTTAAGCTCTCGAATGAGAGAAATGAGGAGACTGCGGATAACTGAACACGGTGTTGAAGTGTGCAAACAGTGTATGCAAGGGGCTGAACCCTCCTCCTGGAAATTCCAGAGAGTACAGCAAGCAAAGCTATATCTGCAACACCGTTCAATACCGCCATCTGTAAATCCATGGACAATGTCGTGTGCAGGATCATAAGTCAAGTTCTTTTATAAACAACATCATCGAAAATCAAATGACACACACGATTGCAGTCGAACAGCCCAACGGAAACAACAGCGCAAGACTCTCAAGCCGCTCGGCTCCACAAACTCACGTCGAGTATGCGAGCACGCGAGTGGTCATGCGTCACCTTGTTTGATACAAAGCCGACCGAACACGCTGCAGCGGAAAGCACAGACGGACGGCACGCTCGGCACGGACTAACGACGCACGGACGAGCAAGGGCCATGCATAATGACGCACAGGCGACGGCGTGCAGGCATAGAGAAATATAGTACTACGTAAAGAGTGGCACTCTAGCCGTTTCGCGGCCCAGGAGTTAGGGACTCTACTGGCCGTTAGTAGGCGCAACAGTGCCACTTATTTTGAACATTTGTCAGATATATAATATTAATAAATAACTTCATTGTACCGAGTAAACTTTTAAAATTATTACGAACTTTGAAAACTTTCCAAAACGACTTCAACGGCTGTGGCTATGGCTGCGGCACAACGGTTAGCTTCGGAGTCGTGGACTCGACGGAGGGCGGATACTTCGGCTGCTTGGCCTGTGTCTCTTGCCTCGTTGTGTGGGTTGAGTTGGTTCCGCGGCTTGTTGTCTCGTGCGGGTTTCTAGTCATTCTTCCGCTGCGGTCATGGTATACGGTATATGTAAGAAGTATTGTGACTGTAGTTTCTTTGTTGACGGACATTTGCATTCGTTCACTTAATTTAGAAGCGACTGGGCCAGTCATATGTGCAAGCGCCTTTCAGCACATGGTCATATCTGCAAGCGCCTTTCATGGAACTTGGACGGTAACTTTTTTAAATGCTCCCCATCGGATTGCATTTGTCGCTGCTAGTCTCGCTGTAATACAGTACTTTTTTCCAATGTACAACTGTTGACGCGTTATTCATACATTTTGCATGTGTATTCTTATTTTTGTAATGTATGAATATCATACATCACGCCTTGTCTTCAGAGTTGATGTTTGTTTTGCTTGTCATAGTTAAAAAATAAATACTTTTGTGTGTCAATCCCTGGTGTCGTCTCATGTCGTCCCTTTAAGAGAGTTAGCACAAATGTGAAAATATCCTTTTCGGTGGGTGGTAGTTTGAATTGTATGTATCGCTAGATGACTTTTCTTCTGCAGTACAATTAAGGTAGGCTTATAAAACAATTCTATTTTAAACAAAAACCATGCTAGTTACAATTAATAACACTGACTCGTTAAACTAGAGGGCGCATGCAACTGCCCGATACAAAAATACCGCCAGAATTCGCCTTGAATCCATTCACTCATCTGGCCAGCGGTTACTGCGTGTATCCATCCATTAAACACTCAACTAGGGACTATACTGGCCGCTGGGTGCGCTCGCTGACGCTGAATTGGGCCGCTGGGGCCTATGGAAGTGTCCGCTCTTTACGTAGTACTATATTTCTCTATGGTGCAGGCAAGAAGGCGGGCAAGCTCACGGCAGGCCATGGCAGGCGCCATTCATCACGTGTCTTTTGTGACATATCAGATTAAAACTCTTCAGTCGTTTTGAGTACTTTATATAGTTTTTAAGTACAACAATTTAAAAAAATAAATACTTTTCACAGTAAGAGTTCTAATCAATTTTACCCAAATTACAGAATAGCGCCACGTAGCGGAGGGCATTAAACGAACTATCTGGGCCGCGAATCGGCCTCTGTGTCCTCTCTTTACGTTTACTATATTGCTCTATGGCGCCACGTTTATTTATTTATTTATTTTTTGTTTGCGGCGCCTCCGCCATAGAGGAAGAGGGGAAGTTAAAGAGAGCGTGCATTTCAAAGAAGCCAACTGTCAAAGGGAGCCTTTCAAAGAAGCGCACTACCAGTTCAGCGCACTCGGAGGGAGGCTCCTTGAAGGAAGAGAGGGAAGCGCTATGCCTTAAGATCTAGGTGGTGTTGGCTAGTTTCGCACTACAGAGATTCGTAAACGTCCTTCACTTTTTAAACGGGTGTTGCATTTCAATTGAAAAGGTGCAGCTGTAATTGAAAAGCTAGAGAAAAAGCATACCGGTGGCGAAACAATTTTTGTTGACTTTCTTTTGAAAACTGGGCCAATATTCAAAAGAAAATCCCCAAAAAGCTAAAGAAAATGAGGTGAAAACCTGATGACACTTTATAACCTCTGGTGACTTTTTTTTAAAGAATTGGAACAAAAAACCACCACAGTTTTTGTAAGAGCGCCAACAGCAGAAACTGGCTTATTCATTGCCTTTCGAGACCACCTGTTTCACCTTCATCCCTTTCGTTCTTACCTTAGCTACTGCACTCGGCCGTTTTTAAGAAACTATTTGGGCTTACTCCTCAGGTGATAACAAAATGTAGATTGACACCGCGCGGCTAGCCTGCTTGCATTTCTTCATTAAACAAGACTAAAGCAAGCACACTGTTGTAGCTGTGTCGCTGGAGTATCGGGATTTAATCAAGTTTCACACTTCTGGGAAAAAGGGTAACTGTACATACATGCGCTCCGCAGTGGGGGCGAAGGAGGCGTATACTTTTCAGGAGGGAGAAAGTATCGAAGTCACAAGGACAGTCGCTTTTTTATATGCATACGATCAGCGACGAAGCGTCTTAGTTATTAAAAAACCAACGAATCGTCATCCCCTTTCATAACGAATTTGAAGTACCTCCTTTCTAGCACTTTTCGCATATGACGCCACACAAAGTGTCCACTGTAATGCATAAATATGCAGATATATTCATGGAACTAAATCTCTTCTGCAGTTGAGTTTGCTTAGTTCACTGCGCTCTTGCAACCGAGGCGCCGTGCACTGGGAAATAGACAGGGAGGCCAGGGGACACATGCTCGTGTCCAAAACGTTATGTTTACGTGCGCGTCGCACCTTAACTCTGCAAATCACAGAACTCCTATTTCGAGTAGATGTTTATAAAGCGTCTTGAGCCACCTCAAATAGTTTAGATCACAATCTAAACCCTGAGACAAGGAGAAATAAAATAACGGCCAAGA
Organism: Ixodes persulcatus; assembly: GCA_013358835.2. Taxonomy (NCBI): domain Eukaryota; kingdom Metazoa; phylum Arthropoda; class Arachnida; order Ixodida; family Ixodidae; genus Ixodes; species Ixodes persulcatus. Next base: position 43,043 of record JABSTQ010004573.1, on the reverse strand, counting down.
CGACGCACATTCTCAAACGCAGCTGAGTTTATTCATAAGGAAACAACAATTTATTCCTACTCACACAAAGAGAAACGAGGAAAACAACAAAAAGACATGCCGCCGCAAAATTGGCAAAACTGAGCCAGACTGCCTGACCTGCATGCCCAGACACTACGCAACCAAGCTACCGGACAAGATAATTGAAAACCCGTCAAGGCTACGTGAACCAAGCAAAAACCGCACTTCCGCCACCCCCTCCGACCACTCATCCGTCGACAAGAACAAGAACAAGCAACAAGCAACAGAAACTCGCCTGCATACCTTTGTTATATTCAGATATTTGCTCATTTCAAAGCTTCTGCCGACTGCTGAGCGCCCGGCCGCAGTCTCCATTGCCGAGGTTGTTCGGGACGAGGTTCAGCGAGCGTTCCTTCCGGATGCCCCTGTCACCGTGGCCGCAGCCGATGAGCCGACGCTGACCTACGCCGCAGTAGCCCGACGACCGTCGCAAGTTAACCGCCAGACCACGGCGCCGCCCCGACGAGACCCTCCGATGCCGCAGTATCCTCGACGCCAGGAAGGACAAGTCCAGGACGTCCGCCCGGAGCGACCCTCGCCGAGGAAGACCGACTTGTGGCGAACCGCCGACCGACGTCCCCCCTGCTACCAATGCGGGGAAGCCGACCACATCTACCGCGGCTGCCCCTACCGTCGACTTGGGCTGCGCGGCTTCCACCCGAGCGACCCACGCCCACACTACGGTGAGCGAAAACAGGAGATTGAAGAGTATCTTCGACGACATCAGTCTCCTCCACCTGTACCTCGCCGCGGGTCCCGGTCGCCGTCGCCAGGACGTCCAGCCTCGCCCATGCACCGACCTCGTCGTGAGAGCCTGTCGCCCATTTCTCGTCGGGAAAACTAGGTGCGGCAACACCTGGAGGTGGCATTGCCGAAGATGACCGATGTGAAGAGCCTCCAAGAACGCCGGACCGCTCCCACTCTTCCGACGCCACGTATCGCAACAACGCTCCTGCAACGGTGTCCAACAATCTAACGTTGTTATCGACGGCCACGACGCATCAGCACTCGTGGACACCGGAGCAGACCACTCAGTGTTGAGTGGGAGGCTCTCTCGCCGCCTTAGAAAAGTGACGACGCCGTGGGATGAGCCGCAGATACGAACCGCTGGAGGACACCTCATCGCGCCTGTCGGAAGGTGCACTGCCCGTGTCGAAATTCACGGCGAAACGTGTCCTGTAAAATTCGTCGTTCTACAAGACTGCTCCAGAGACGTTATTCTCGGTATGGACTTCTTGTGTGAATACAGCGCCATCATCGACCTTGCGCAGAACAAGCTGACGCCTGTCCCATCGGCGGAAAATCCCAAAGCGACGTTAGCTGCCGTGCGAGTCCTTGCCAGCCACGTAAACCTGCCGCCGCTGTCGAGTGTCTTTGTGCCCGTCGGGACCGAAGAAGCCACCTGCGGTGTAGCACTGTTGGAAGGAAGCGTCCAACTTCTTGTTGGACGAGGGATTGGCATTGCAATAGGCGTAACCGAGCTCCAGGACGGGCGTACCGTAGCCCTTGTCACCAACTTCCGGCAAGAGTCGCAGCACCTTACAAAAGGTACAGCTGTGGGCTACGTCGAGGAAATTCAGGACTCAGCCGCGATCGCCATGATCTCAGAAGACGCTTCTCCAACGCAGCGCAAGAAAATCACGCCATTAGAGCTCGACATCGACCCGTCCCTCCCAGCCCCACAACGACGACAACTCAGCGACCTTCTCGCCGAGTTCAGTAAGTGCTTCTCCACGTCGTCAAAGGTGCGCCAAACGCCGATTGCGAAACATCGAATTGTTAGTGATTACTGCGCACTTTCAGTGCATCGACCACCGAACCGAGTTTCCGTGAAAGAAAGGGAAATCATCCTGAAGCAAGTTAAGGAAATGCTTGATGACGACATCGTCCAGCCTTCTAACAGTTCGTGGGTTTCCCTAGTAGTCCTGGTGAAGAAGAAAGACGGAACCCTTAGGTTCTACGTGGACTATCGCCGGCTGAACGCGGTAACAAAAAAGGACGTCTATCCGCTGCCCCGCATCGACGACACCCTGGATCGGCTGCGCCACGCCCCTTACTTTTCGTCGATGGATTTGAAGAGCGGGTACTGGCAGATAGAGGTCGACGAACGAAATCGCGAGAAGACGGCCTTCGTCATGCCGGACGGACTGTATGAATTTAGAGTAATGCCGTTCGGACTGTGCACAGCGCCGGCAACCTTCCAGCGCGTTATGGACACAGTCCTTTCCGGCTTGAAATGGCAGAGTTGTCGCGTGTACCTCGATAACGTTGTGGATTTCGCGAGCGAATTCAACGAGCACCTGAGACGATTGTGATCTGTGCTACATGCTATCAAGACTGCTGGGCTGACACTCAAGCCTTCGAAGTGTCGGTTCGCCTATGGTGAGCTGAAATTCTTGGAACACGTTGTGAGCGCTCAGGGTGTAAGCCCTGATCCTGCAAAGACGTCTGCAGTCACCGAATTCCCGAAGCCATCAGACAAGAAGGCCGTCCGAAGGTTCCTAGGGCTGTGCCCCTACTACAGACGTTTCGTTCGTGACGTTGCCCAAATTTCTGCACCGCTGATGCATCTGACGATGAACCACGTGCAGTTTCAGTGGGGAAAGGGGCAAGAACAAGCGTTCGACGAAGTCAAGCAAAGGCTGCAGTCGCCCCCTATCCTCGGGCACATTGATCAGTCTGCGGAGACAGAAATCCACACGGACGCCAGCAATACCGGTCTTGGTGCAGTACTCGTTCAGCAACAAGAAGGAACAGAGAGAGTAATCGCTTACGCAAGCCGGGCACTGTCCAAGACAGAACAAAATTATTCAACGACCGACAAGGATTGTCTTGCAGTCGTCTGGGCAATAACCAAGTTCCGTCCGTACTTGTACGGGTTCCCGTTCCGCGTGGTCACAGACCACCACGCCCTCTGCTGGCTCGCCAGCCTCAAGGATCCCTTAGGACGCCTCGCCCGCTGGAGCCTTCGACTGCAAGAATTCGATGTAACCATTGTGCATAAATCCGGCCGCATGCATAATGACGCTGACTGTTTGTCTAGGGCTCCAGTCGAACCTCCAAACTAAGCCCCGACTACTACGATGACGACGCCCGTTTTCTAGGCGCACGTAGCGCTACCGACATGAGGGCACTGCAACGCAACGACACGGAACTTCGCTCCGTGATCGACCACCTCGAAGGTCGAGGAGGCTCTGTCCCATGGGTCTTTTCTCGGGACCTACCGAGCTTTGTCCTGCGGCGAGGCGTACTATTCAGAAGGAATTTTGGAACCAGCGAAACTCCCTGGCTACTGGTTGTCCGTACCAGCCTCCGAGAAGAAATTTTTCAAGCGTGCCACGACGACCCAACGGCCGGACATCTCGGCTACAGCAGGACCCTTGCCCGGATTGTGACAAGTACTACTGGCCAAAACCCCCGAAGACTGTTCATCTGTACACACGGTCATGTCACGAGTGCCAACGGCGTAAGAAACCTCCGACGAGACCTGCGGGATTCCTGCAACCAATATCAACCCCAACTACGCGTTTCCAACAAATTGGAATGGATTTGCTTGGGTCCTTCCAGCCATCGACGTCGGGGAACCGCTTTATAATCGTTGCCACGGATTACCTTACCCGATACGCAGAGACGAAAGCCCTTCCGTCGGGAACAGCGGTGGAAGTCGCCAAGTTTTTCGTCGAGTCTATTCTCCTTCGACATGGTGCCCCCGAAGTCTTGATAACCGACCGAGGGTTATCGTTCTTGGCCCAGCTCATGCAAGAGATCCTTCGGCTCAGCGGCACCAGCCATCGTCGGACCACGGCATACCATCCGCAGACCAACGGACTAACGGAGCGGCTCAACAAGACGATCGCCGACATGATCTCCATGTACAGTGCTCAGCAAACTTATCTGGAACACATGCTAAGCCTAATCTTGGCTTGTTCTATTTTATTGTTTTTTCTGTGTGCGTGCATAGCTGGCGCTAGCCCTAAGCTATTTCTCTTTGTGTCCCACAATGTCGGTAGCATACATTCAGTTCACATAAATATGCGCAGTTCTCTCATATTTTATCTTTTTACTGCATGCAATATTCCACAAGTGTTCCGTATAAGTTTGACGACGACTGTACATCGACGTAGAGCACAAGACGTTGGACGAGGTATTACCATACGTCACGTTCGCCTAGAACACCGCAGCTCAAGAAACAGCCGGGTTTACACCATTCGAGCTGGTGCAAGGAAGAAAAGTGACGACCATGCTGGACGCGATGCTGCCCCATGAGCCTGTGGATGACGGATGCGACGATGCCCATGTGGTCAGCCAGAGAGCAGAAGAAGCACGCCAGCTAGCCCGCCTTCGAATTCACGATCAACAGCGTGTCGACGCTCGCCGGTACAACCTTCGACGCCGCGACGTGGAGTTCCAGCCCGGAGACAGGGCGTGGGTGTGGACGCCCATTCGCCGCCGCGGCCTTAGTGAAAAACTGTTAAAACGCTACTTCGAACCCTACAAGGTCATCTGCCGCCTCGGGGACTTAACCTACGAGGTGCTCCCCGACGGAACCAGACCATCAGGACGCCGCCGGCCACGACCCGAAATCGTCCACGTAGTTCGACTCAAGCCGTTCTAGGCGCGCTAGGATTGCGACACAGCATGTTTATTTCGTTTCACCGTTATTTTTTTAGCCATTTCTGTTTTCCTTTCGCGTTGCATTGGGACGATGCACTTTAAAATGGGGGGGGGGGGGGGGTGATAATGCCGCCCGCAGTACCGAGAAAGCAACGCTCGGTCACCAACTTATAGAAGCTTCGCGTTCATTCTTGCACCAGGCGTAACTTTTCACCTGCTTTGTTGTTCTCGAAAGTGCCAGGTCATTCTCGTCCCAAGCGCGCGACGCTCAAGCCTTCTTTGCCGAACTTTCGAGATAGTTACGCGTTGTATATAAGCAGCTACCCGCGACCTTGTCGAGTCAGTTACGCCCCAGCGTTCGACCCTGCTGTCACGCCGACTTCGACGCCTGCGACGCTCTGCTTTATTCTGTTTCTCTTTTTTTAGTAGTGCGCGAATAATGATTTTTGAAACCGAATCGAACACGAATCGAATAATTGTAGCAGCGAATCAAATACGAATACGAATCCAATAATTTTCGAATATTTTCTGAATAGTAAATAGACAGCTACTAAACAGGAGCAAAGAAATTCTAAAATTATTTTTATTGTTCGAAAATGTGTCTTAAAATTATTGTAAAAACGCGACTAGAGGATAATGACTAGAGTTCAACGATATATAAATAAATGGAGACAAAAGCTACGAATATATTAGAATGCTAAACAAAATATTACGGTTCACGCGGATGCGGAACATAAAATCACATTTCGCTTCAGCCTGGTACATCCTGAAGCATTGTACTTAGTAGGAACTCTACATTCTCTTTTTATTACTTGTTGTAGCAGATGTCCTTGAATCGATGATCAAGGAATGTGGTAAGGGCGTGATGTGCATGTGTGCTTACGTCCAGGAACCTTCTTTTCACTAATCTGAGAAGATTATGGCGAAACGCCTTGCATTGAGTTCCTCTTGCGCCCTCAAAAAGCAACATCTTGACACACTGAAATGTACAACAACCATAAAAAGCGTTAGAATAGACTCGACACACGCAGCTGTTGTGGCTTCTTCAATTGGTTGCAGCACTGACACCAAGAATGATACAAATGCAATTCGTCCGTGATCAAGTTCTCAACGGTTTCGGTTTCTGCCAGGTCTAACGCAACAGCGGCCTTGAGTTTCAGCAGGCGTGCCAGCATGGAGTACTCACTATTCCATCTTGTGTGTACATCTTGTACCAACTCAAAAGGCACGTCTATGCCCACCCTCTTTTGTATACCTTGCAGTCCTTCCCTTACACTGCTGCTCCGTTTGTAGTGCCCAACGATGGCTCGCGCTTTGGCACACCCATTAGCGAACCCCTCGGTTTATTTCTTGGCATCTTGAACACGAAACTGCAAGGTATATGCAAAACATGCAATGCGCACCCGCGTTGTTCGGGCAATCGCAGAAACGAAGTTCCGAGCGTCATCAGTAACCCCAAAGCAAGAAAGGGTGAGAGGTATGCCCCACTCCTGGAGGACGCCCTCGATCAGAGAACGCAGATTCTCCGCTGTGTGGTGTTCACGCATGCAGCGGCACGCAAGCACAAAGCTGTGAGGCACGAAGCCCTTACTCAGCACATGGCGCGTGACTGACGCATAACTGTTGCCAGCTCGTTATGTCCAGCTGTCAGGGTAGATAGCGACACACCCCAGATCCTTCCTTCGGACGCTGTGCAACAAAATGTGGAGGGCATACCTAGCAGCATTTTACATATTCGTAACGACAGTGCTCGAGAACGCCGTTCGAGAAGGAACGTTGTACTCGGGCACTGCACAAGTTATCAGCTCCAGAAAGGTTACTTCTTGGACGACTGTGTAACTGTGCAAGCCATTTGCGATGAAGCAGCCAATTTTCGTTGTTAGAGCCCTGACGCGAACGCTCTGATTGCTTAGTCGGGGCCTGAAAGCCGGCATCGTACTTGCGTTCTTGGTTTATGGAGCATTACGTTGCTCCGCCGCAGCATTTGCGCTTTCACTCTCCTTGTGGGCCCCTGGATGACGCTTTATTGAATTCGTGAAAGACGTCGTCATGTTTGTTGGTGTCTTAGGGATGGCGCCACACACGAATTATTTAGACGATGCAGCACATCTAGGAGCAGCCAAGAAACTTCCAAACTCCACTGCGCTTTCTCTTCGAACAACTTCCCGCTTCTACCGCTTCTATTTCACTCATACAGAGCGGCGGTACCATCGCACCAGTTTTTAAACGTCTCTACGACACGCTTTCCGAAAGCGTGCACGAACTGTATCGTACGAAAGCGGTCCCTTGAGGCTGAACCGCATGGAAGCGATTTAGAGAGTGACGAGACGAGCGACAGCGACGAGAGTCACCAGCGAGCCACGGATATTTCTCAATGTCGCTCGTCGCGTCGCTCAGTTCTTAGATATCTAAAAAACGTCCTCATCGCCTTGGTCGCTTGCTCACACCGCTTTCATGCGGTTTGACTCATCGCGCGACTGACCGAGCGACAGCGAAAAGGGTCGACGTCGCCTGTGTCGTCTCTCGGCAAATCGCTTACATGCGCGTTATACTTAACATAGTGTCCCTAATGAAGGCAACAGCAAAGTAAGTATAGAGAGAAACTGCTGCTGCCGATGATGATAATCATTGTCGAGGAGAAGACGGTACGTATTGCCATCTTGCGGGCATGTATGGCAGCCGCGCCGGCCCGTTGTGGGACGCCTGTCAAGAGAATCTCGCGGCGCGACACAGTAACGAATATTCGGAAATTATTCGAAAAATATTCGAAACTTTCGAAAATTATTATTCGATTCGATTAACGAATCGAATAGAGTTATATTCGATTCGTTATTCGAAAATGACGAATATTCGCACACCCCTACTTTTTTTTTATTTTCGGGCCCAAGTTCGCCCCATTAAACGTTCAGTTTACTCAATCATTCGACGCCTCATCACTTGTCATTCGTGACAATATGTCGCCACACAAAGTTCCCACGGTAATGCATAAATATGCAGATATATTCATGGAACTAAATCTCTTCTGCAGTTCAGTTTGCTTAGTTCACTGCGCTCTTGCAACCGAGGCGCCGTCCACTGGGAAATAGACAGGGAGGCCAGGGGACACATGCTCGTGTGCAAGACGTTATGTTTCAGGTTTCAGGTTTTATTGTGCGTAGATCAAAGGTAAATACATTAGAAATATTACAGAAGGAGGTCCCAGAGTCAGAGACTGGAAAGGGACCTCCTGTTAATGGTAGCAATAATAATAAAACAAATTTACAGCAGTCAGAATAGAAAATAAATTATGACATGAATAGGTGAAACACAGAACTAATTGCAGTGATATAAAATGAACAAAATAACAGTAAGTTAAACACTCATAATAATTATCAACTTATAAATAAAATAACACTGAATAAACAGAGCAAGGTTATAACAGTTGGAATTGCAAATCAATTTTGAGAATAAGTGAAATGCAGTACTAATTACAATAATATGAGAGACAAAACGGCAATTATCAAAAAGAGAGATACGCAATGACGTCATGACAGCAATGTATGACTAAAAGGACTGAAAAATATGCGAAGTTTCTGCTTAAACACGTGAATTGATGGTGATTGCTTGATGGCTAAAGGTAATGAATTCCACACAGCCGTGGCTGAGAAGTTGGTGGTAAATTTACCATAGTTAGTCCTAGGCTTAGGCAATAACAAGTTATGATGAAATGCGAATCGAGTTATCTTATGCTGTGGAAACTGATTATCGTTAAGAAGTATTAGAGCAAGTTTGCCGTTCACGAAATTATTCACAAGTAACCCGAGGGTATGTTTATTTAAATTGCTAACAGATAAAATATTAAAAGCACGGAAAAACCAAGAAATATCAGATGAAAAGTGACTAAAGGTGATGATACGAAATGCTTGATTTTGGACGTGCTGCAATGGAGACAAATGTGTGCGATAAGTATTTCCCCACGAAGATATGCAGTAGTTAAGATGACTATGTATAAATGCGTAGTAGAGGGAAATGAGCGTATCGATGTGGAAAAAGGCGCGTACTTTGATTAATGCTCTTATGCCGAATGCTGCTTTTCTAGTTAAGGAGTTAATATGCCTGTGGAATTTTAAATGAGTGTCTAATTCAACCCCAAGAACTACAATGTGGCTTGCAGCCGTCAATACATTAGAGTTTAAGTGAACCGATGGAAGCCCTGGAACGATTTTGTTGGTTGATGTGAAAATGACAAAAGTAGATTTAGAAGCGTTAATGTTCAGTATATTACGCCGACACCAGTTAGCAACATTGGCAGCGTCAGCGTTAATTTTGAATAACAATGAGTCAAGGCTGTTATCGGAAGTAAAGATGGTAGTATCGTCAGCGTATAGTAAACAGTCAGAAAAATTAATGCACTGAGGAAGGTCGTTAATATATATTAGGAACAACAGAGGTCCAAGAATGGAGCCCTAGGGGACGCCAATATTAGTAGTTCTAAAGTGGGAATAGGCATCAGAAATATAGACGACCTGTTGTCTGTCCTGTAAATAGTTGCTAATTAATGCTAGTGTGGGACCAGTTATACCAATAGCGTGTAGTTTTGCAAAAAGTATATTATGGTTAATTGAATCAAAAGCTTTAGAAAGGTCAATAAATAAAGCACCAGCAAATTTACCGCAGTCTATGGCTCTTTTAATATCATCAGTTAAGGAAATCAGTGCCAGGTCAGTTGAAAAACCAGCCCTAAAACCAAACTGACGGGGCGACAGGACGTTAAATTTTGAGAGGTAGCATGTGAGACGTATAACAACTAGTTTTTCAATAATTTTTTTAAAGAACGAAAGAATTGCAATCGGACGATAGTTAGTTACAAGGCGCTTATCACCCTTCTTAAAAACAGGTATTAGCTTAGCTACTTTCAATACGCTAGGAAAAACGCCAGTTTTAAATACGAGATCTATAATGTAGGAAAGAACGTCACAGATTAAATGAGCTATTAGTTTAATATGAAAAAATAAAAGTTGTCAAGACCAGCACTTGTTATTTTTAGGTTATGAATGACAGTGCGGACTTCAACAGGAGATACGGGAAAAAGAAAGAAGCTATGAGGTAAGCGCTGATAATGGTGGTCGTGAGGAATAAAAGGCTGAGGATGATCAGTGAAAAATGAGTCGCTAAAAGCGTTCGCATTGTCAGATGGGTTATTGTAGGTAACGTTGCCAAATTGAACAGAATTTATGGGGGCAGTCGTGGTCGTCCTGTTCAAGAATGAGTTTAGTATTTTCCATTGCTTTTTGACGTCGTTACCAGCACTGTGAACTTCATTCTCGTAAAACCTTCGTTTAGCATTTTTAAGCAGCCTAGCTAGTGTATTACTATAATTTCGAAAACGAATCTTTAGCGGTAAATTAAAGGGTTGTCTTTTAGTCTTTTTATATAGGTTATCTCTTTTTCGCAGGCACCTCAGCAGACTAAACGTCATCCAATGGCTGTAAGGAGTCGACGTATTCTTTTTACATGTAGTTATTGAAGAAGAAGCAGCCAGAGCCCTGGTAATAATGGCACAGAGCTCGTCAAAGGCAACCTCAGGATGAGTGACGTTAGTTACTGCTGACCAATCAGAGTTAGATATAAGCTCAACAAACAATGAAGTGATTACTTTCTTCCTTGTTATGCATACGTCGTTCTCATGGGAAACAAAATTCAATCGCACAAACACAGGGTAATGATCTGTGATAGAAACTTCGATAACGCCAGCGTCCGGAGATGTTAATAGATTAGACAGTGCGTGGTCAATTAGTGAAGCCTGTCCGCTGGCAGTGCACCTAGTTGGAGTGGTTATGAGACATTCGTAACAGTTGCCATTTAGACAGTTAATGTATTCATTATAACAAGAAGTGTTAGTATCGATTAGGTTAATATTAATGTCTCCCAAGATGATGACGTTTTTGCGTTCGATTGATACACTCTAAGAAAAAGGGGGTGTACACGGGTACTCCCCTTGTCCCATATGTAACTCCCCAAAACTACATTTCGTCGTTCTGTTCACTGACGTCAAGCTGGCGATGCCAACTTTTATGAGTGGCTTGAGAGCTGTTGGATATAGCATACTAAATAGCTAATGTGCGTATCAAAGACTAAAAAAAAAATTACTGAGGTTTTTCAGCCGGGCCGAAAAAGCCTTGATTATCTTAATGTATCCTTTAATGAGTACATTATATATTTTATTATGTTGTATCACTCGACTATCAAGCCGCTCGTAAAAGTTGGTATTGCCAGCTCGACGTCAGTGGACAGAACGACGAAATGTAGTTTTGGGGAGTTACATATGGGACAAGGGGAGTACCCGTGTACACCCCCTTTTTCTTAGAGTGTAGTTTATGGAGCACTTCTCTAAGCGCTAAACAAAATTCACTAGTGGAGGATGATGGTGAGCAATAAATGCATCCAACAATAATGTTTTTTCCGTCTTGCGAAAAGAATGATTCATGGAATTCTGCCCAGACAGATTCACAGCTAGGCAGGTTAAGCGTTAGGTCATGTCGACGATGATAATGAAAGCCAGAAGAGATAAATATAGCAGCCCCACCATGCCCAGGTAGCACCAAGTTCTGAGCCGAAACTTGGCTTTTGTCTGGGAGTTTAGGGCATTGAAAAGCCCGAAGAAGCCGAAGTAGAGCCAAACCTGACCTATCTTGGCAATAGTCTGGGTATTTTGGCCCTAATTCGCCAAACAAGTGCCAAACTTAGGCTTCACTGCCTGGAAGTTCGGCTATCATCTGGTATCTTTGGGCCTAAATCGCCTAACAAATGCCAGAGTTAGGCTTACTGCCCGGTAGTTTGGCAGATTTTTGGCATTTCTGGGCCAAAATCGCCAAACTAATGCCAAAGTTAGGCTTCACTTTTTGATAGTTCGGCTGTCATCTGGCACCTTCGGGCCAAAATCGCCACAGATGTGCCAGAGTTAGGCTTACTACCTTGTAGTTCGGTTGACATCTGGCATCTTTGGGCCCAAGTCGCCAAACAAGAGCCAAAGTTAGGCTTCGCTTCCCGATAGTTCGGCTGTCATCTGGCAGCTACGGGCCAAAGTCGCCAAACAAGTGCCAAAGTTAGGCTTCGCTTCCCGATAGTTCTGCTGTTATCTGGCAGTTACGGGCCAAAGTCGCCAAACAAGTGCCAAAGTTAGGCTTCGTTTCCCAATAGTTCGGCTGTCTTCTGGCAGCTACGGGCCAAAGTCGCCAAACAAGTGCCAAAGTTAGGCTTCGCTTTCCGATAGTTCGGCTGTCATCTGGCAGCTACGGGCCAAAGTTGCCAAACAAGTGCCAGAACTAGGCTTACTGCCTTGGCGTTCGACTGATGACGTGTTGGTACTTTTTAATTATTTAGAAAGTGGAGACACATAAGGGACGATACATACAGGACAATCTTTCAACTTCAACACCATTTATTTTCGGCTTCAAGCTCAAAGCCCGCCCGCTCCGTGGAACTACGGGAAAGGGAAATCTTGGGGGAAGGAGAGGAAGCGGAGGAAGTGTAAGCGATCCCCCTGTCCTGTGGGGCCAGGTACATCCGGCAAACGGGGCGACGCTTCAACGACCGACTCCGAGAACATCAAATGGACGCCGAAAGAGCTGCTTCGGATTCTCAGCACCCGATCGTCATTCACGGGAGAAAATGTCTCGGCTGCCATCCTAATTTCGCCGGCACGACAGCCATGGGAGGCCACTACGAGCGAGTCGGGAGAGAAATAATTGAGGCCTATCGGATGGCGACAAGCCCGCAAAATATAAGCACCCCTTCCATTTCGCTCTCAAGAAAGGAGATTATCTTTCTGAGGCCCACAATGGAAGCCGAACGCTGACAGACTAGGCAAGGCGATAAGGTCACCGGCAGAAGCGGCCTTTCCTTTCATTCCGTTCCATTTCATTCCAGACAAGGGCTGGGATTCCACGTCCCTTATTTCCCTACTGTTGAACAGGTCGGGATACACTCTCTCCCCTTTAGCTTTGGCTGTACAGCAGGTTTTCTTTTTCTTTTTTTTTAAAGTTGGCTTTTTTTTTTTTTTTTTTTTTTTTTTACTCTAAAGTGTCGAAAATGCCGAAAGAGCTTAGCTGCGTTGTTGATGCCCCTTCGACCTCGCCTTTTGCAAATCCTCCCCACCTGCTTGCGAAACGCGCGACCTCTCTGCGTAGGACGCGTGGGACAAAAACGTTCGGACGAAAATTTTTTCGCGTGACTCTCTTTGTCACGCCGATGGGATCTCTGGGGCTGTTGTTTTCGCCGTAGGTCCGGTTTTTGAAATGCGCTCTTCAGTGTTCTGTTGCTTTCGTGCGTTGCAGACGCGGCCGTGTGTTTTCGTCGTAAACGGCCGGAATACGTCCATGCCAATTTTTCGGTAATAGCCATTTTTTTTCACCGGAGTTCGTGGAATTCTTGTGATGTGTTTGTTGGATACGCTTCGACAAAAACTGCTCTTCGTCGACGACGAGACGTCAGTGGAATGTGCGCAACCTTCCTTCTCGAGTGTGTTTGTGGGGTGCCTCGGATGGATTATGCATCTCTCAAGGATTACATGATATCGCTCTTTTATTAGTAAGTACACTGCAAGCATGCTTCTGATAGTAGTCCTGCTTTCCTCTCATTCTCCGCGGTTTTTTGTGTGATGAGTTTTGTTTGGCATGAGGACAGTGTTAAGTTTTATTTTATAATTTGCTTTTCGTTTTACAGAGAAGTGTGACCTTTGCAAATATGTCGAGAATACATTGTGTGTAATGATAGTGGTTTAATAAACTTCTGGGAGTGATCGAAAACATTTTGCTTGTCCGTATATGTGATTGGATATGCAGCAAATGATATGCAACGTACACATACTTGCACGACGTTCGGCCAATACGGAGCAGACGCATCGTAGAGTATTCGCACAATATTGCGCGAACGCTAGGCCGGGGCAAAACGGCTGTACGGCAATACCTGCCGGATATCAAACGGTGGTGCAAAATTAAGATTTACTGCGGCAGTTATGGCTCAAGTCTGGTACTTACTTTGGCAGAACCGTGGCGCACCAGAGAAAAGCCAAACTTGGCATGTCCGAAATACCCAAATTTGGCGCTGCTTTGGCAGTTATGGCTCAAGTCTGGCACCTACTTTGGTACAATTCTGGCAGACCAGAGAAAAGCCAAACTCGGCGTGGTCGAAATACCCGAATTAGGCGTTGCTTTGGCAGTTAGGGCTCAAGTCTGGCACTTACTTTGGCAGTACTGTGGCGGACCAGAGAAAAGCCAAACTTGGCATGCCCGAAATATCCAAATTAGGCATTGTTTTGGCAGTTATGGCTCAAGTCTGGCACTTAATTTGGCACAACTTTGGCGGAGCAGAGAAAAGCCAAACTTGGTGTGGCCGAAATACCCGAATTAGGCGTTGCTTTGGCAGTTAGGGTTCAAGTCTGGCACTTACTTTGGCAGAACTGTGGCGGACCAGAGAAAGGCCAAACTTGGCATGTCCGAAATACCCAAATTCGGCGTGGCTTTGGCAGTTATGGCTCAAGTATGGCACCAACTTTGGCGCTCCTCTGGCGCACCAGAGAAGAGCCAAACTTTGGCATGCCCTAGGATCGCCCAACTAAGGCTATACTCAGGCACCCTACTTTGGCACTGATGATTGCCATGGTGCAAAAACCTAACTGCGCCAAAGTTGGGCCCTTATGTTTGCCAGACCTTTGCCCAAGTTGGGCATTCCTCTGGCGTGCTACCTGGGATGACTACTTCCAGCGCGATGGCAATATTCGGCTGAGTAAGAAGTAAAATCGTACAAGTTTTTATCGGATATACTCAGCCAAGTTTCGGTAAGGCAAATAATAGAGAACCGATGCCCAACAGAAGATAAAAAGTTAGTAATGTCATCGGTGTGCTTGCGCAAGCTGCGCGCGTTAAAATGAATCAGCGATCTGCAAGGTGAAGAAAAGTAATGTTCTAGTTCAGAAGGTGAGACGGGCGATGCCATTATGAAAGTTTAAGAATAATTCAAGTGAAAATCGAAAGGTCTGAATCGGACGCTATGCGAAAGACCCGGCTCGCAGTATTTTGGCGAGCTTTGATATGGCAGTTATCAGTCCAAAGGACGTGCGCGTCGCACCTTAACTCTGCAAATCACAGCACTCCTCTTTCGAGTAGATGTTTGTAAAGTGCATTGAGCCACCTCAAATAGTTTAGATCACAATCTAAACCCTGAGACAAGGAGAAATAAAATAACGGCCAAGACGACGCACATTCTCAAACGCAGCTGAGTTAATTCATAAGGAAAGAACAATTTATTCCCACTCACACAAAGAGAAACGAGGAAAACAACAAAAAGACATGCCGCCGCCAAATTGACAAAACTGAGCCAGACTGCCTGACCTGCACCCAGACACCACGCCACCAAGCTACCCGACAAGATAATTGAAAACCCCCTCAAGGCTACGTGAACTACGCAAAAACCGCACTTCCGCCGCCCCTCCGACCACTCATCCGTCGACAAGAACAAGAAAAAGCAACAAGCAAAAGAAACTCGCCTGCATACCTTTGTTATATTCAGATATTTGCTCATTTCAAAGTTTAACCCAGAAATGACTGAGCTGTGGTCACATGATGAGGTGCAAAAGTGTACCTTCGCATTCTTCACTGCATTGCCGAATTCAGCGAGGTCTGGCAAGAGGGAATCAGGAATAAAAGAAAAATTATATGTTTTATTTTCACGCTCGGACGGCGCAAGGAATACCATCTCGTCGGAAGGAGAACGATATTTTTTTGACTTAAAGGTTGATATAAGAGATGAATACCTTATAACTTCATCTGAATATTTATATTTTATTGTTCGGCATCAGGTAGAACATGTGACATGTCTCATGCGTTAACATGGGCGTACCAACCGGGGGGGAGGCAAGGCATTTGTTTTGCCCCCCCTGAAACAGCCGCCACTGGGCAGGTCAAACCCTGACCGGCGGTGCCCAAGGAATACCAAGAGAAACACTCCCCGACCCGCGGGGGCATATTTTTAACGCGCAAGCGATACAAACCCTAGCAACGGCGCTCACGCCGGTTTGGCTGGTTCGTGGGGATCTGCGCTGCCGCCGTCAACATAGGCAGCGGTTACAATGCGAGTTTCGGAAGCGGTAGCGTAACTTAGTAGTAGAATGTCTGCATCATACGTAGCAGACCCTGGTTCTATCTCTAGTGTGGGCTTACTGCTTTTATATTTTTTCCCTGAACACTTTGTTTGGCCGAGGCATTTGGCGATATTTACGACATTTCTTTTTTACGATTAACACTGAAAAAAATCGAACGTTGTTGTCGAAACATCGCTGAACTAAATCGTATGTGACCCTATTTACGGAGGTGCATGGGGGACAGCGGAGCCTGGGTTGCCGGCTGGACGCCGCAAAGCGGCGTGTACAGGGCGGGGGGGTGGGGGGGGGGGGGGGGGGGGGGGGGGAAGTGGGGTAATAGTTTTGTAACTAGCAGCCATACACTGTCGCCGCGAAGTGTCGTGAACGCAGGCGCGGGGGTGGGTTAACGCGCTTCGAGTGATACACGCGCCGTCCGAATCCGAAATTTAAATCCCCGCGCGTTGCCGAGCAGCCAATCCGGCCTGAGCATTGTTGCTAGGGGGTCTATCGCCTGCGCCGTAAAGGGAGCCAGTGACCAAAGCGCCCCGTGCGCATACACAATTGACCCTCTCTTCTCCCCCCCCCCCGCCTTTTTACAATTCCTACACACACACACACGCCGTAAAAGTTAGTGATGGACCGAATCCGCCGAACATCAGATTCGGCAAAGTTCCGCACATGCCGAAATAGTGAAGGAAAGTTCGGCAAAGATTTGGCAAAATTTGGCAAATGTCTGCGCATGCGCATGAACGCGACGGGGCCATGGATCGCAACTGGACGCCACGCAGCCGCGCGGTTACCATCGCACAGTTTAGTACAACCAGCGGTTACGGCAAGGTGTGGAGTAGGCGACACGGTAACTGTGCGTTTGTGAGCTTTTGCGAGGTGGTTCTCCTCAATAGTTTCTGCCTCAAGAGCAGAAGATCGACCAGTAATTTAAGCAGTCCACTGCGCAAGTCACAAATGATTCGGTACATTCTGGATAACGTGATTTTCATTTGACCTTTCCATTGATGCAACGAGGTGGTTAAACATTGACTGACAACTGACAATTACGCTCAGTGTGCGCAGTCCACTGCCGTCAAACGGGGCAGAGTCATGAGAGCTTGCCAGAATGTATGGGATGCAGCTGGCATCCTCGTCATAATGTGATACATGTTTTCTCTCTTTTTTTCTTTTCTTTTTACGCACATTCTGTAGTGTGTATATTCTGTACATTTATTTCTGTGTTTTGTTTTTTCATATGTGATGGCGGGCTGGCAGCAGACATGTACAAGCTGCTCAAAAAATGTTTTTAAGTTACTGAGTATTAGCCTAAAAAGTAATTTGAGTAGAGTAGAAATTACTCAAACGGAAAGTAATTGATTAAATCACTAATTACGTAAAAAAGTAGCGAATTACTTTTGAAGTTACTTTTATTCTTTCTATGCTAACAAGGAAGTACTTGCATATATTTTGATTCAATAGCGAAATTCTGCTAGACGAATATAAAGTGGCTTGTGTTTTCACAGAAATGCTTTAATAGCGGTTCTGCCTCTGCATGCCTAATTGTTTTGTACTTCTTTTTGGTCAAGGATGTACTGCGGATGTATCATTTCACCTTTGAGGTTCAGCACTGCCTGAGCTTGATTTCGCAGACAGTGTTTAAATTGCTTACAGTGTTGCGTAAAGTACGTCTAAAAACTACTCGAAAGTACAAAGTAAATGAGAGGTTATGTACTTCAAGTAAAATAGTAAGTACACCGGGTGAAATGTACTTGAAGTAAAGTACTATAAATACAATATATCTCCAATGTAAAGTAGAAGTACTTTTTAACACACACTCTTTCAGAATGCCCTTTCATTCCCTATACAATTTTTTTCTGTTGGTTGGTATGCATTGTTTTAAGGGAAATCGGAGGTGCATCAGTTTTTTTTCGGAAAGGGCGGCAAAATCGGAGGTGCATCGGTTTTTGTTTTATTTTTGGAAATGGCGGCAACTAATACGCCATAGAGTAATTGCTTTATTCTCGTTGACGAACCATTTAACACAATCAACTTATAAGGCACTTATTTGTATCGGTCTTATAGTCGCCATTACTTCACTCAGAGAAATGACCAGATGACGCCTCGAAAGACAGCACAAGCTACACAGGAGCACCAGATGAACTTCAGAGCGGGTGCTGCACTTTGTTACCTCCTTTGAGTGAGGATGTAGTGTGTATACCTACTGTAGTGGGCAAGAATTCCTACATTGGGGAGAAGCGTGGAGAAGCCCTTTCTTCAAATGCGTCAAGTCTCCTTAAGCTTCGGGATACAAAGTAACGCCAGTCTACGGCGATAATCCCACACTTACTCGGCCTCTCTTGCGTCGTATCGTTTTGCTCCCCGCGCCTCGTAGCAGTGTTGTTGCACTGGTGGGCTCGTTAAAATTTTGGGGTGTTTCCGACTATCCAAATTACTTCCTCCCCCCCCCCCCTATTTTCTACGCCACATGCTTCCCCTTCTGCAAATATCAGCTCATCTTCCAACATATTATCTCTGTTGATAGGCAAAACGACCACTGAATTTCGAAAGTAATTTATAATTTGAGTAGAAGTCACTCGAAAAAGTAGTTAAAGTAAACTACTAATTACTAAAATAGAAATGTAATTTAAAGTTACTAAACTACCCAGAAAATTAGTCAAACTACAGTAACTTGTGTAAAGTAGTTGAACTACGTACAAGTCTGGATGGCAGGCGCTCTGCGTAAGGGTTTTCACATATGTGCCTAGCCCCGCACACTACCACATGAGCCCCTTCTAGTATGTAAAAATAAAATTATTATTATTATTATTATTATTATTATTATTATTATTATATTATTATTACAGCTCGTCTCTCGCCATCTGAACTACTATCATACTGTAAACTTATTGAAACATGATGCCACGCAAATAATGGACTGGTTTGATGAAAATTTAATCACAATTAATGCATCAAAAATAAAACTGGTATGCTTCAGAAACCCACTCAAGAAAGTGAACCTTGACTCACCAGTCACTCTACACAAATCGAATTGTATTGACTGTCATTGTTCTCAGCTGGACTATGTTGATAAAGTTAAGTATTTGGGAGTGTATTTCGATTCAGACATGTCATGGAATTCCCATATGTCGTACATTTGTAAAATGATTCGGAGCGTAAGCTGTTTACTTTTCAACAACAAAGTTTTTATGCCGTTTGCGGTAAGAAAGTCTATCGCGCATGCCCTGGGTTATAGCATAGTTAGGTACGGTATAACGATTTTTGGTAACTGTGCAGAGCTATGGAAAATTAAAATCGATCGTATTTTGAGGGCCATGTTAAAAAGCGTTGGGTATAATTGGGAGTTTCCGACTGATATTAATGTTTTTGAGGCACTAAAGATGCCGAATGTTTCTGCTCTTTTTGTACAAAGTGTAGTACTTCGTCACTTTTGGAGCAATGATTTCATGCTCCCCTTCGTCAGTCATAAAAGTCTCCGACATACGTCGCGTTTTGTAACCCCTCGTTGTGTGACGCGCTACGGCAAAAGAGTTCGCTCGTATTATGTGCCCTTCATCTTTAACACACTTCCAGAGAGCGTCATCGAGGCCAGTACAAAAACACAACTGAAGAAATTGATAAACAGTTTGTCGCTTTAGTATTGCTGCAGCATTGTTTTCTCTCTTTGTTGTTCTTCCTGGTGTATAATTCACATTTGAGTATGACTTGTGTGGTCTTGTGCAACAAGTCTTCTCTGACTTGAACAAAACCGTATCTGTATCATGTACTTATTTGTTTTTCTATGAATATAGCGTACATAGTGTGTTCGTGCTATGAAAAACTATTACAATATCCACAAACTAATCAAATCGCACGTTCCTCCTTGCGAGCCGATTGTGTTGTACTTTATTTCGGATAGTTTTTGTGAAACAAGTCTGTGTGTGAGTGCGTGTGTTTTGTGACTCATCTACAAGACAAGACTACTCTTCCTGACATTCTCTCTAAGGAGACTGACATTTCGGGTGACTTCTTATATTTTGTATGCCCATGTGAATGCGTGATTTTCCTCTTCCTTTTATTTTACAATGGTGGAACTGATCCCACAAGCCTCTGTGGCTTTGATCAGTCCCGGAACTGAAATGGCATATTTGCACCACAGAATAAAATTATTATTATTTTTTCTTTTTTTTTTTCCTCAGCCATTTTATTCTTATTTTCGACGCTAATTGAATTGTCAATGCTGTTCTGCATATCTCTTTTTTTTTTTTAATAACACACGCGTTTATGACAAAAGCTTTAGGCTTGTGGGTGTAACCTTCCTGTGACTTTCATGTGACATTCGTGTGACTTTCACGTGACTCCAGTGTGACTTTCAGTTTCTGTGATTGTTCTTTTTATCGTGACAACTGACGTCATTTTGCTCAAATCCTCCACTGTTTTTTTTGTTTTTTTGTTTTGTTTTTTTAGAATATTTTGTCACCAGTGCTACCATGGTTCAGTCACACAAGCCCTTGAAGGCTTTGACGAACCGGCCTTGCTTCATCACTGCACCCATAATGTACAAATAAATTTATTATTATTATTATTATTATTATTATTATTATTATTATTATTATTATTATTATTATTATTATTATTATTATTATTATAACAATCCTGTTTTCGGCTCACAGGTAGTTTGCGCCAAAACAGAATAATATTGCTTTTTAGTTCGCGTTATTTCGCGATTTTCATGTATCTGCATAAAACTAAACACAGAACTATCATGCTTGACGTTGCACCACCCGACATTCCTAACTATTCGCAAGTTCCTAAACGTCCGTGTGTGTCCTAACACCAGAAACTGGACTTTTAAAGCGGCACGTTGCAAATATGGAACGCACACTTTCATGCAAAGCCGATGTCAAGTTACTCAAATCGAAAAACATGCATATTTACATTAATATTGCTATTTCTTCTGTTGAAAGCTCAGCAACCGTTGCATTCCTTTTCGCGCACGAAGCGGTGACTCCCCAAAAAAGTAAGAACGCAGTGATTGCCTTCATTTTAACAATGTAAACATACATTCAGGTGCGCGCTGATGAAGCGTCAAAATCAAAACTCTCGTAGCGTGATTCGTGACTGCGCCAGCTACTACCCACCCTCGTTTTCACGCCACTTTCTGCAAGCAAACAATAAAATTGCCAGTAAACACACAAAAGCGACATCGATACAATTATCTTGTAGAATATCACCTTATTTAGTCATAACTGTGTCAATAGGCACTACAAGCTGTATTTAAGTTAGGAAAAAAAAGAAAAAAAACATATTTTTTGTCAGGAAAAACTAAATATCAATGTTAAGTCTGGTAACAGAGTATTTTTGCCGAACTATTGTCTAATCTTTAGAAAATTTCCGCAAAAGTTGCCCCGAATTTTCACTTCGGCAAAAGTTCGGCCCATCACTAGCAAAAATATGCGACCCGGGGGGGGGGGGGGGGGAAGGGGGGGGGGGGGGGTCTGATATGCACCGCCCCCCCCCCCCCCGCCCACTGAAAAACTGGTTGGTACGCCACTGTGCGTTAATTAAACTTTAAAATTTGTGGAACAATAAAAATTCGGTACGGATTATATATCTTATAGTACAGTTCGAGGTGCAACGTAAATAATCACGCACATGGCGTTAGTGCTCCTATTTTTTATGTTCGATGGTTCTGTTGTTATTGAGGGGACACGCAAAATCCTGACGTATCGAATGCTTCTGGAACAAGTAAATGTGTATTATTTTTAGTCGTTAATAATATACGGATTCGCCGTAGTCTAAGCTTTAACACGGTCAATCTGTATACCCACCGAGGACATCTCAGTGCGCGGTGATTGGTGCATCAGAGACCTTAACAACAAATAATCGGTGCTAAATGGAAGCTACGAGCGTTTGAAATACTCCCGTTTTGCAACCAAAGACACAAAGAAAAGAACATGCACACAAACATTGTCGAACTCAGAAGAGTTGCTGAGTTTGAGACGGTGTGTGAAATTATATTTTCTTTTTTTTGTTTTGCATGTCTCGGAATTAAGTATGGCAGACATTCACCACCTTGCCTGTTGTTTTACTTTTTCATTGTTTGAAATTTATACCAACACTTGTACCTGACTCTTCTCTGCTCCCAAGTCATTTAAAACTATCTTTATTTGAAGTTGAAAGTCTATTAAATACTAATAACGAACACTGATAAATGTGGTTGTTTTTGTTTTGCCAGTTGGTCTCTCTTACTTTCGGCCAGTTTTTTTTTTTTTTTCGCGAGTTTGGTCTCTTTTTTTTATTTTCCGAAGTAAGATCCTGCGTACGCCACTGATTCTTCAGCCTTATGCAGGCTTCTGCTGCACACCTGCTCTAAAATCTAGATTCTCCTGCTTCAAAAACAAAATGTTTCAAAGCCTCTTTTCATTGTAGTTTCAACCATCTGAAGTATTAAATGTTGATGTGCTGTTCTCGGGTGTGCGTATTCTTCGTATTTTTTTTTGTGCCTCATCGCACTCAATTGAGCGATAGTGTCATGGGCCGCTGCTTTGTGACCACACTCTTTAGCACTTCCTCCGTGATGAACCTGTCTGCACATGCATTCGAATACCTCCTTTTATTCATGAACTATGAAATCGTTGAATATGGGGCGGTACGAAATGTCATCGGTGACAGAAGGCTGACTCCGCTTTGGCCCTAATGCAGGTGTGCATGCATGTGCAGCAAGCTGGTTCGCTGCCCATCTAGTCATACCGCGAGTGGTACAGGCTAGAAATAACTTTATTTTTCAATTTTTGTTTTACTCTCCCCTAAGAATTCTGCCCCTCCAGTCGACATCAGAACCGTTTATCCAGAGATTTTGGCCATTCATTGGGAAGTATAGGAGTCAAATGGGAGACGCCATTAGCCTCAAAGCGTGCTTGGCATGTTCCAGGGCGTCTTCACAAATTCGAATGTGGCCATCCAGAAGCCGGAAATGAAACCCTGGCGGTGGTCGCAAGAAACAAAATTAATAAGTGCGTCGAAGTAACTCTCTGTGACAAAAATTTGGTGCAGGTGGTGTTTCAATCACGGTCATCCAAAATCATCGTGAAAGAGCGCGACTAGCGGAACGATAATCTGTACGCCAGGCGCCGAGGGCCGGGAATCTGTCGTCGGAGCGGTCACACACTGTTGGAGCAAAACAGAGTTCGAGCGGCACATTCATTTCTTACAGCTTTCTGCGTGATCATAATCGAAACATCACGTGGACGCCATTTTCAACCATGAAGGGTTACCACATTTAACTCTTAAGGGCTCATTAAAACCACATATATTTGATTAAAACTGTTTCTCGATACAACCGCTAAAGGATTCTTTTCGGCTTCTGGTTGCCCAAGAGAGCGTGTCAAGTCATCTTTCTGCGTCTGGTGCACGCTCTGGTTCTGCTCGCTCCTCCCATTGACGAAACTCTCTCTATACACGGCTCATCTCGGCATATAGCTGCATTCCATATTCCGTCCGTCACTCTCGCGGTTGGTTCTCATAATCCTGTTCTAAGCTGCTGCGACGTTTACGTTGGAAGCGAAGGGTAGTGACGGATTTTCAGCTAAGTTAAATCGAAAACAAAATAGGAAGCAACCTGAGACCTGTACCGCATTTTATTTTTGCTTTAATTTGTTTTCTCTAGTCGCAATTTGGGTAATAGAATTACTCTGTTATAGATTATTTGCCTAATAATTAAACGATCATCAGAGCCACCTAATTTCTTTCGTGCCCGTGAGTGGAACCAAATGACGTGTCCTTATTTTTTTTTTTTTTTGTAAAATACATACTTTGCGTGTCATATTTGATTGTTCTGTACGTAGCTGTCAAGCGCAAGTGTCGGGAATGTTATCGTCTCTTTTCTTGGGTAAAGTTATACGAAAACGTTACGGGGTCAGTACCTTAAATTCCAACACCCTGTGGATGCGCACATAATTAAATGTGTCACACATTCTTATTTGGCGACACAAAGAGTGAGCAAATGCGACAGCAAAATAAGGTTACGTAACTCCCGCCTTGTTATCACAAACCGATAACGCAGACGGAGGAAAAGGCATAAACCAGGCAGAATTCCTAAATGTACATATATTTGGACCGCATAAGATGCACGGATCACCAACTTGCTTTTCATCTGCAGACGCTAGCATGAACCAAAACTTTAGTGCAGCAATCACCACTTGCAGTGATTATTTATGTTTGAAATGAAGGTACCACACGGTTTGTTATACTATTGTTGTGTTCGCCGCTTTTCCCATTAATCCCTTTTGTTATCATAGGCAAATATGTGAAATGATAGTCTGCACAGTTATAAGAGAGCTGATCGGAGGTGGCTACACGATCATTATCAAAAACTATTGTTGACTGCAAAAAGATGATTGTGCAAAATTAGGGTACCGAAGATGATCCCTCGTTGGAGACATTTTTACCATGCTACTGTATTATTGCCTCTACACAGTACACTACTACTAATTTAAGTCAATGGCTAAGATTGCGCCGAAGTGATATATAATTGTCTGTTAAAGGGGCACTGACAACCCAAGGGTCGTATTTTTTTTTATTGTCTAAAACGATGCAAGTTGTAGTAAAAAACGCAAAAAAAAACGCATCGCAAAAAAAAATTTCCTCGCGCGCGCGCGCGCCTTTTTATTTTATGCTTTTAAATTTCCCGCGCTCACCTCCTCGCTTCTTTTGATCGGTGACGTCAAAAATCAGGAAATTTAGAAGCTTTGTAGGTGACAGTTCTGTAACATTTAATAACGGCACTCGTAAAACATGTTTTTTAACGCAATTGCGAACGCACTACGGCCCCTCTTTTTGAGTGTGATGTTGCTTCCTAGATTTGTACCCTCCCTCGGAAAACTTGGTGGCGCTCGTCGGCGAGCAACACGGCGAGTCGGGGAAGAAACCGGTTTTTTTCCCTCGCCGGCGTGATATCACCTCCTTCTCCCTTGGGGTCGCCGTGGCAGCGGCGGAGGTCTGAAAAAAAGTCGAGTCGCAGGAGACCGCAAAATTTGACTCACTGCACTGGCACGGACCGCGCGGGAACTTCAAATTCGGCATTTGGAAATTGTTTTTTTAATTCACAAATACTGAATTTTCAAGTTCCGAATTTTGAGGGTAATGTCCCGGCATCATTTTCAATCGTTTCGGATAATAAAAAAAATATGATTTTGATGTGTCAGTGCCCCTTTAAATATAATGTTAGATCTGTCCGCGGATTGCGAAACATGCTACGAAAGAAAGATAATCTATCCACAGCGACTGCTTCTGTGTGCGAGATTGCGCGATTGCATCCGCTAGTACCTCAGGAGTGAAGAAATGTTAGCGGAAGAGCAGTCATAAATCATGATTTGAGCAAATCACGGAGAACGATTTAATGGGGGTTTCTGAGAGCTTTCCGATTCTTTTGCGAAAACGAAGACCCACCGACCTCTTTTAGAGTCTGTGATATGCACTCAGCGAGCTTCGCAGTGAGACATACCTTTAGGGGAACTATGTACGCGAAAATTAAACCATATGTTAAATAATGAATAGGTTTAGGCCATTTAATTATTTTCTTCATTTTTTTTGTTCAAATGGCTGAAACTTTAGGTGACACATGTGGTGCGAGCCTTGCCAGAGGTGGACGAATAGTTGGAGGACGGAATGCCACTGAAGGGGAATTTCCCTGGATGGTAAGCGTGCTGCAACGGGTACAGGGAGTTGTTTCAGCGCTGTTTCAGGCATCTGCCTGTCCGATAAGAGGCATGAACAATTCTTTACTGTTTAGAGTCTTGAGTACAATACCCGTGCGGTTCTTCTTGCCGGTCACTGTTTAGTGTCGAAATGAGAAGAGGCTGACACACAATGTCTGTACGAAACGAAAACAAACACTGAATGATAATTAGTGACATAAATATTTTGTTTAACCTACTAGGCAAGTACAAAATAAACAAGTTCAATCTCCGACAAATTCCATGCAATTTTTGTTTTTTCTTATAGTTTACTCGTAAATCATAAATAAGTAAATGCGTGTAATTGCGCCCAGCCCCCGGAGTACAGAAATCATGTCGGGTTTTGAGTGTGTTTCGGTACGTGGACGACTACCTAGTGCTGTATAAGGATAACCCGAGCCCTAGCCCTCAAGGAGTGTGTTTGGATTTCTTGGCCTGCTTTACGAAGTGCTCCCCCGGTTTATCCTTTAAGGTCGAGACACCCACAGGAGGAGCTCTACAGTTTTTGGACCTGAGGCTTACTATGCAGCCATCACATACATGTTGGTCCTATGAGCCACGTTCAAAGAAGGGGGTTCTTCCTTTCGGTTCAGCGCACTCAAAGCTTGTGAAGAGGGCGGTTACTACGGCGTGTATGAGGGCTTCTCTGCTGAAGTCATGCCACCATAGGTGTGAGGACAGTCTATTGTTTTAGGTGTCTAGGCTGAGATCGGCGGGATACCCTTTGACGTTGATAGTGGGTGTGGCAGAGTCCCTCATAAAGGTGTTTAGGGGCCGACCCAGTCCTCAGATCAGACAAAAACCGACAACAAGACCGGTGGTGGTGCCTTATGTCCACGCCCTCTCCCATCAGGTCAAGCGAGTGGCGCACAAGTATAACGTGCCAGTGGTGTTTTCAGCACCCCAGAAGCTGTCACGTCTGTGCTCTGCTGTTAACCGAGGGAGTACCAGTGTTTTGCAATGTGATGTCAACCACCGCACTCCTTTTGTACCATGCGCACTAGGGGTTGTGTATCAGATCCCCTTCACATGTGGTAGGGTGTACATTGGACAAACGGGGAGGTGCGTGAACGTGAGGGCGAGGGAGCATTCCCTTTCTCTCCGTTCCTCCCCCGCTGGGCACTTAGCGGTACATTGTAGTAGGTGCGGATGCGTACCTGTTTTTAATGACTTGACGATCTTGGCGCGTAATAAAAGTAAGACCGCCAGAGAGATTGATGAGGCCTTTTTCATTTTATCAAAAGGGGAAGGGGAATGTGTGAGCACACCGTCAGTGCACTTGGGGGATGATGAAGTACTTTTTATCAAGGAGAATGGCAGGCACGTGTGAGGGTGATGACTTAGTAGAAATCTTGTCGGTTGGGTTGTATTTTTTGTGTCTTCTATTGGTTCTTTCCTTTGCTCCCTGTGTTTATTTTCTGGTTCGCCTGAAAATTAAACTTTAGTTGATAGTCAGCGCTTCGTCCGTGCACTTCTTTCACTTGTCCCTTGTCGAAATTTTTGCGCTTTTTCCACGTTTGAACACGTTCATACATCTAAAATGAATTATTTCCCGTATTTTGTAGGGAAAGGCGAAAGTGAAGAATAACATTATAGTCAGTGGCAGTTTAAAAGCTCAGAGTGGGATGTCTACAGATCTTGCATCGTGATTTGTTCTTAAGCTCATTGGAGAGGTACTAGGATGCTCGGTACTGCCATGTCCTGCGTTTCTTAGGCATGAGAATCTTATCGCATGGCGAGTTCCATCTTAACCCTCTACAGGCAAAGGGTTTTTTTTTTATTGGCGTTAGCCAATTAGAAAGGCAAAGAACGAAGGAAGATGAGTGATGAAAACAAGCAACGCCCTGCGCTTCTTGTGCTGTCGGGGACTGCATTTTTTGTTTTATATCGAAGTGCCAGTAAATCGCGTAGGACTATACAAAACTAGAATACCTTTCTTTATCTTTCAATAATTGAAAAAAAAATCGGAGACGTTGGCCGCAATGAAGACGTGGCCGGCTACTCCATGTTTAGTTCATTGTTAAAAAAGAGTCAGAACATCCCACATTACCTGCATACATCGCCCCTTACCCCCTCCTTCCAAGCGTTCTCCCGCAAAAACAAAAAAAAAAAAGTCAATTATGTGGTTACATTGAGTCAACTTTAAAATTTACACTATCCGTCAGACAAGATAGATGGATCTTTCACATGTCACATCCCTTTTCGCACAACCATTCTCAGCGAGCATGTACAGTCATTCATTTTCATTCACTTGTGTTCCTATGTTCATTCATATGTCTACCAGGCTCCTGGTAGACATATGAACTCAGCATAAATATATATATATATATATATATATATATATATATATATAACCTCTTATAGTACTTACAATTTTAGTAGCTATTTACAATATCAGTCTCTTCCAGGAATCGTTTGATCACCGAAAATGCTTGTTTCTCCGATGTATGGTTGGGCCATGGTCCTACTACCTTGTCGAGAGAAAAAGGTCAATTGTCAATAATGTTCAGTCGTGTCTTTAGTCGTGATCGGTTCTGGTCGACGCGGAGGCAATCGATGAAACTATGTTATATTTCTTCTGTCTTCTGCCCACATTCGCAGCTAGGGTAATTTAATATTTCATTTTATACAAACAATTCATTCATGTATGCTACTGTCAAACGAGAGTGGTGTATTAACGTTTCGATCTTTCTTGGAAGGTTATTTTGCATTGGTAAAATGGTATTTGGGTCTACTTGATATAATTTACAGTTTATACCTCGATTATTAAATAATATATCCCGTAATATTCCTTTAGAGAGATTCTTTATCATAGGGTTTATGCCGGTACTTGCATAAGGTATCATTTCCACCCTGTCACAAGTGTGTGCGGTTGCGGCAAGCTTGTCCGCCTCTATATTTCCTTAGATGCTGCCATGGCCTGGGATCCATTATAACCTTATTGCATGTCCAGAATCTAGGCAATCATTGGTAGCTTCTAGAATTCTATAAAGGATTGATGAGTTTGTGCTTTGAGTGCTCATTGCATGCATAGCTTGAAGTGCTGCCTGGTAATCAGTACATATAAGCCACTTGATTCAACCGCTTGTCTCTCTTACGTGGTCTACTGAAGAGAAGACAGCGTGTAGCTCTGCCAGTGTCAATGGCTTTCTGTGGGAAGGTGGTTATGGGTTTTGGACTCTAAGTGTTGGTATGATATATGCCGATGTTGATCCGTCCCCCTTTGTGAATCCATCGGTGTATTCATGTATATGATCAAAATATGTTTTCTTTATGTATGCAAGGGCACTTTGAGCAATAACCAATGCAGGCATAGTTTCTTTTGGTTTGAAATCTGATAGATCTATTTTGATTTTCGGAGCCTGGTACATCTAGGGTGGTTTGTTAGATTCTTGAACCCACACCGTGTAGCAGGGTAGTTGTAAAACTGATGTTACAGCCTCATAGCTGGTACATGACTCGCTTCTAGTGAATAACGCGTCGGCGAGTGGATGGTTACAGCGCTGCGTGGATACTCGTAGGAAATGAAGCAGTAGTTCCCGTTCGCATAATGATGATGCTGGTAATTGCTTGACCTCTCCTGATACTAGGGTTCCCAACGTTGGACGTGTTACGCGAGACAAACTCGCAAACTTCGAGCCAGCGTGGAATATGGTCTATTCTCTTTTGTTTCTGATAAACAAGATAGTGCTGAAATTGAGTAAGCAATAGTTTTGCGTCTCAGATCTGAGTGTAAAACTAACTGGGACTCCCTTGAGCCTTCTCAGTTTGTCCGAGCAAAATAACGAATGATGTTTATCATTCTATTTATTTTATCTTCCATCATGTCCATATGTTTGTCCCATGTAAGGCATTGATTCATGATTACTCCAAGAAATCGATGGTGTTTTACGCGTTCGAGTATCTGACTCTTCATTGAGAGCTGAAGTCCTTTAATGTGCTTCCTGCTGAAAGGGAGCACCACCGATTCGGTAGGGACTATGTCCATACCAGGGTTGTAAAAGTTACTTCAAATATGTACCTAAGATACAGTTACACTTACCCATACGAAAAGATAGCCAGGTACTCGCTTAAAAATGTACCTTGGTACAGTAACATCAAAGACACTTTCTTTATTCACTTTCCACAAATTTGTCAGAATATATTCGAGGTAAAGCTTTTTTATTGTAAGAATACTCACAAATACGAGTTCGATAAATGTGCTTTATTGGTGTCAATGTGATGTCCCAACGGGGTTTAGTCGTCACGTGCCTTATTCACACGCTC
This sequence comes from Ixodes persulcatus, assembly GCA_013358835.2. Taxonomy (NCBI): domain Eukaryota; kingdom Metazoa; phylum Arthropoda; class Arachnida; order Ixodida; family Ixodidae; genus Ixodes; species Ixodes persulcatus. The sequence goes on along the minus strand of JABSTQ010004573.1, from coordinate 13,262 downwards.
CAACTGGTTCACCGAGGCCGCCCCTTCCACTGTTTATCATGTCGCGCCGAAACCACCGAAACTCGCGTGTTGACGTTCTTGCCCTCAGAGCCGGTGCTGACGTCGACGGGCCCAGAAGACATCGGCCGCATGAAGAAACGCATCAGTCGCGTTCATATGCACCTACCCTTCAGGACGACGTGCTAAAGGCTTCAAGCTTCCTCGTTTGTTTTTTAATGCGAAAGCATTAACAGTCTTATGGAGCGAGCCGACTCACCAGCCGCGCCAAACGGCAGATCAATTCCGGAAGCCGCGATTTGAGGCATCCCAGCTTTGAAAGCACGCAGAAAGGCACGCAAAACGGCAGTGATATGAAGCCGCCACTCGTCAGTTTCATTTAGCGCCTCCCCATGGCTCTGCGTGTCCGCGAGGCAGGGGCTCCACTGCTCCACGCCCAAGGCCAGCGTGGCGAGGAGAGCGCGCGCGCTCGACTGTTCACGCAAGTACGCCGCAGATGAAATAAGGGAGCGGAGAAACGGCATGCCATTCACAACTCATAAGAAGTGCTTAGGTGTACCTCAAGCCTTTTTATTTTGTTAGTCGGAAGAAAACGAAGCTTTTTTTTTTTTTCTTTCGGACCATTTTTAGTTTTGATAACTACAAAATGTGAGTCAGATTTATAAATTGGAAACTGTATAATATACGCGATGTTATATTGTTTTACGATTGTAATTATAATTTAATTTTAATTATATTTTGTATTGTATTTGTGGTAGAAGAGGCCACCGCCAGGACAAGACACAGACAACAGGAACTTCGCACATCTCTCAAGTTATCTCTTCCCTTGTTTAGCTGTCAGAGGAGCTTCAAACACGCATTGTAGTCGATTTTGTTTTGTGACAAAGGAAGCAGGTCGCTATTTTTCCTAAACGGAGCTCCCAAGCAATTCGCTAAATTGGTGTCGCTAGAACGGCATCGGTAATCTACGGTTCGGTCAAATGAACACCGCCATTCGCTTAAGTGGCGTTCGCTGAAACATCATGGGCGGGGCCTCGTTTGCTAAAACGTCGTTCGATTAAGTCGGTGTCTTCCAGGTCGTAACCAACTCAACGTTATTCCCAGAAGATGGTAGTGTGTTAATACTTTAAGATTTATTGTTTCTACCATTTTAACAAAGTGAATTAAAAAGTACCTGAAAAAAGTAACTTCAAATCGTTACAAGTTACTGAAAATGCAAAGAAGATACAGATACAGATGCCGAGAAATGAATGTACATAGGTTTGTACCTCAGGCAAAACAAAAGTACCAAGATACCAATTTTCAGTTACATGTACCTAGGTACTTTACAACCCTGCTCCATACCTCGTTCATTTAACTAAAGCTCAATGATGTTGAGTCCACTTTGAAGTTGTCTTCTTAGTTTTTTTAAAACAACTATCTGAAATTCATATACAAATATCATTGGCATATATTGTTACGCCAATCGGTGATGGAATATGTCTGGGTAGTTCAGCCTTAATTGAATTAAACAATGTTGGACTGAGAACATTTTTCTGCGGAATGCCATGTTTGAAAATGTGTCTTCTGGTCCCTCCATTCTTTGTCTGCATAAATATAGTCGTATTTGTAATGAAATTTTTAATCTATCGTAAAACACGGCCTCTAACTTAGAGTTTTCGAAGACTGCGTTAAAGATGTACATGACTCAGAGTGTCATAAGCTTGCTTTATAAAAAATAAGGCAACTGTACTTTTTTCAAGCTTACGCTCGTGTTCCGTCGAAGCGACTAAGTCCAGAATGCGGTTCATTGTGCAACGTTTAGAACGAAACCTGGGTCATTCATTCGGAAGGTTTTTGGTTGATTCAAGTCACCATTGTATGCGCTGATTCAATATTTGTTTTTAAAGAGCTTCCCAACACAGCATTCGTAAAATACCCAGAGAAAGCCCACCTAAAATCGAAATGAAAATTGGGTGAAAATAAGGAGTGGGCTAACTTTTGGTGTCCGAACAAGAAAGACTTAAAAAAAATGATATTTTTAGATTTTCTGTGTCTATCACGCTTGTTGTAGCGGCATAGGGTAATGAAGCAAAAATGACAGTACTTCCCAGTCAGCAATGTTCGCTTATATCCCGCCAAAACTAACTAGACGCATTTACGCCAGTCTCATCATTGATCCGAACACAATATCTAGGAGTAGGCTATCATTCGGTGTTTAAAATAAAATAGCAAATCAAGCCAAAAATAGGGGTGGGTTTCCTTTCGGGGGTGGGGAGGGGGCATCTTTCGGGATTTTACTCTAGTCAGGCTGACTGGCAGGAATGAGGCTAATTTCTCTGGGCCTTTCCTGGTTTTAGGAGAACCGCGACTCTGGCTGTTCTCCACTGTTCAGGCACAACTACGCCAATCTCGATAGTTAAACATTCTGACGTGATGGTTAGTGGCAGTCGGACCAAGGTTCGCCAGTATTTCCAAGTCATCAATTCGGGACCGGGTGACTTCCGTCTTGGAGTTGATTGTAAGGCGCATTTCATTTCACGATGTAGTAAAGGGTGGGCAATTTGTGTATCCAAGGCATGCAATTTGCCGTCAATGGCTTTTTAGGCTATGACGCAGGATGCACTGTACCTTAACGCCATGGTTGCATTGTTCGCATTTACCAGTAATTCACAAAATTGGTCTGCGAGTAGCGATTCTCATACTCCTTTTGGCAGCGCCATTGCGCGGAGAGGATACCTCTGTATTACTGGCGAACGGAATGCCGTGACTATGTTCCATTGTCTTGTGAAGTATCTCACAGCTACCAGCTTGCCACAGAGTTTTCGCCATCGGTGCCTAGATAGCTGTTTCAGCTTGCGGCGGAGAAGGTCGTGTACGTGCTGAACTTTTTGACATTCATCCGTCATACCCGACCTTCGATATTTCATTTCTGCTCTAGGGCGTATCGATCTAATTTTCTCGTATGATGCATCTGTTCCCGCATACTCTTCGGAGGCAGACACTGGTCGTGTCACACGATCAAAATTTGCCTTCACATTCGAAGTGAACTTTTCTGACGTATCCATATTTTTGCAAAGCATGGCATTCAGTCCCCAGAAGCTACGCCAGTTCGTGATATTGATCTTTCTTTGTTTCCGGCTAGAACACATCACTTTTGAGTTCTGTTCAAAAATGAAAAGGTGGTCAGTCCCATGTGGTTCAATGTCTATGGGCCAAACCATATCAGAAACAAAATATATCTTGTCAGCAAAGTGTCAGGTCCAGAACGCTCGAATAACTGCATCCTCGAAAAACTTTTGGGAGCCATCGTTTAACATACGTACATTACTTTTGTCAATGATGTCTATTATTTTATCGCGCTTGTCACATTGCACACCACCCAATAGTGTATTATGCTAGTTAGAATCACCAAACATAACGAACGAACTAGTAACAGCATCTAAGATGAACGTGATACTTTTTTCGGTAATAGCTATGGTTGGTTCGAAATAAATGTTAATTGCGCTCAATTCTTTCTCACCAAACATGACTTTCCATGCAACGTATTCTCGCACATCAGATGAAGATGTGCATTAAACGATCAAATCGTATTATATGTTCACACAAATCAAGGCTCGACTTGAACCACGTGGATGTTTAGAGCTGAATGAGCCATAGCCAGCCAGTCTGAATTAATTATCCGTGTGTCCTTCAAATATTGTCATAACAAGAAACTTATATTCAGCTACGAGCTTCCTGAAGTCACCCATTTTTGTACGGAGGTAATTGGAGTTCCACTGAAATATTTCCCTTTGGCAATATTCTCCATTCATTTACATCAATCTATTTGAATCCAGTAAAAGAGTATCCTTAGCAAGAAGCGTATTTACCTCGGAGATGTTTTGGGCATCGGGAAGTGATTTGATGATTGCCTTCACTGCGAGAAAGACCAGTTCGAGAAGCAATTGTGGATCCATCCCTTGGTGTGGTGGGTTACCGGTGTGCCTGTACCACTGATGGCCATGTCACAAGTGGTCGACAATTTCACATAGAAATTTGGGGTTCTTGAAACTCTGCGGGCGACCGATGCGGTAGGCACCGTTGACCCTGACTGTAGAGATGTTATCCATCAAATTGGGGCAGGGGTCATTGGATCACGTTGAGCTTTCACTGTTGTGGTACTTGCCTGTTTCTTCGAAGGTCGTTGCAACATATGTGACTACGTCCGTTCTTTCTTAAGCGTTGATATTTCTTTTTTACTTGGCGTTTCAGGCTGGTGTACCGTCTCTGGATTCAGAGGTGACGATCTACGATTGGGGGCGCGACCGTTCAGTATTTTTTGCGTCTCAGCACAACGCCAGTTTTCTTCCTGGAGCAGCCGGCATATGTTTCCGCATGAGAACATTCGCAGTTCGCGCAGTGTGGTTCAGAGCGATAGTTGCAGTCCTTGTGACGTTGTGGACCGGCACAGATCTTGCAACATCTTTCGCTCCGGCAGTTTTGTTCGATATGTCCAAATCGTTGGCATAGGTAGCAATGAATTTTGGCGCCAAAGTGTTCCTCCCTCCTCCACAAAATGGCTCATAAAACCAAAATACCCCCGATTTGGCATCCGGCGGTCTTGTAGAAACCGAAGAATCACGCTGTCCTTGGGGTGAGACGTTAAGCTGCCGTCCTCTTATCTCTTCTATGCGAGCTGACTTTGGACGTATGCAACACCTGCATCATGTCGAAATTATAGGGACGAACTGGGCAAACACGCGCTCTTTTGTCTCTTTATTACAAACAACTCACACTATGGAATCTTCTTTGTGTGTATGGGGGGGGGGGGGAAGAGGGGGGGGTGTGGAGGTGTTTTTAGCCAAGAGATTATTACCCGGCACTTTCTTTCACTGCAGGTGGCTCTCCTAAACGCATCCGGGTCTCATTTTTGTGGGGGATCTATCATCGAACCGGACATCGTTGTGACCGCTGCGCATTGTCTAGAAGGGCACGTATACGTGCTCTGCTTGGTAAGAAAAATGTCGTGAGCAGTGTACTTTCCTTTCTAGGGAAGAACCAGGGGGTATAGTAGTCCAGGCTGGAATTTTGGACCTCAATAACCCGCCCAACTACAGCCAACTGCGCCATGTAAGTAGCATACCGTTAAAAAAAATGACGGCATTTTCATTTACAGGGTGGATTAAGTTTTGAAGTTTTTTACACTCGAGAGATATTGTACTACTGACAGTTCATTAGCCACTCTGTTCACCAAAGGTGAAGTGGTATTTGCTTGAGACCCGTCACGTCAAAAAATATGAAGGTTTGAGCATTATTAACGCGCTTCGCGATGTTGGTTTTAAAAGATTCGGTCGCTAAAGGAAGAAATATGTTTTAGCGTTTCAAACGTGTACGTCTCGACACGATGACATAAAGCTAACCTAGGATGCTCCTACATATACCCTAATTCAACAGATGACTCGAAAATTAGTTACGTTTCGCGAGAAACCGATATTTTTTTACTATGGTAGTAGAGGTGAAAGCGAGTATAGGTGCAATACCTTCGGGGAGGAGTGTATAATAAAAGTGAAATATTTATAGATACCGAGACAAAGATGATTGGAACAATGATTAGACAAATCAATTTTATTGGGGACAGAAGACATACTCGAAAGAACTCTTTTCATTTCGGCCATGAAGTCTGAGGCTAAGGACTGTTGTGGGAGTGCCGTTCTAGTCCAGCGATGTTGTTACTAGCGATCAGATGGGTCCGAAACGCGTTACTAGTAACCAGTTACTGCTTTCTAGTTACTGTTCCGGTCACGAGTAAAGTATTTAGTTGCATTTGAATTAAAGGAACGAGTAACGTACTTAGCGAATTTTAAGGTCGCTAAGTACCTTTAAGGTTGCTAATGTTTCTGCCGATTACTTTAGCAACTGCTGTTGTACCGGGCAACAAGTTGCCCGGTCCATGAATATCAAGATTGACTGCCACGAATTTTTGTCTTGTATTAGAGTAGACCTGGAAGAAATCGCTGAAGCCATAAAAATTCAAAAACCAAAGTTATATTCAGGGGCCGACTCTATCCCATTCTTTATCATCAAGGGGTGTGGTGAACTGTTCATACCCATCTTAGGGCACATTTTAACCTTTCTCTTAGTTCTGGAGTTTGTCTATCGTTATGGAAATCTGCGGTTGTTGTACCAATTTATTAAAGTGGTGATCAATCTATTTCTAGTAACTCTCGGCCCAGATATTTATTGTCGGGGTTTTCCAAGGTGTTCGAGCGCATTATATACAAACGAATTATTTTTTACTTCCACCGGAGATTCGATGCTTGCCAGCATGGTTTTCTGACTGGACGGTCGGTTAAAACTAACCTGTGCTCATTTTTGAGCTATTCTGTCTCTGTTGTTATGAGCAGAGAGCAAATTGATTGTATTTATTTTGATATGTCAAAAGCATTTGATAAAGTGAACCACGATTTGTTATTACGCAAATTGTCTTTATATGGTTGTTGCGCACAGGTGTGCAAATGGTTCCAAAGTTACCTCTTACGTCGTCCAAACAGCGTTCGCATAGATAACAGTCGCGCAATATTTTTCTTTTCCAATTCCGGTGCTCCCCAAGGGTTTATTATTGGTCCCCTTTTGTTTCTTATTTTTGTAAACGATCTATCGTCCAATGTAAAAAATGCTGAGGTGTTGTTGTTTGCACATGACATTAGGATTTTTATGAATGTTCGTTCACTCGCCGACTGCGATACTTTACAGTTTGACGTGTCGCGAATAGTTCAGTGGTGCATTATAAATGACTTATCACTGAACCCTCTAAAAACAAAGGTTTTAACTTTGTGCAAACGTTATAAGGTAATGCATAATCCCAGGTAGCACCGAGTTCAGGGCCGAAACTTGGCTTTTGTCTGGGAGATTAGGGCATTGAAAGGCCCGAAGAAGCCAAAATAGAGCCAAACCTGACCTCCCTTGGCAACAGTCTGGGTATTTTGGCCCTAATTCGCCAAACAAGTGCCAAACTTAGGCTTCACTGCCTGGTTGTTCGGCTATCATCTGGCATCTTTTGGCCTAATTTGCCTAACAAATGCCAGAGTTAGGCTTACTGCCCGGTAGTAAGGCAGATATTTGGCATTTTGTGGCCAAAATCGCGAAACTAATGCCAAAGTTAGGCTTAACTTTTTGATAGTTCTGCTGTCATATGGTACCTTCGGGCAAAATCGCCACAGATGTGCCAGAGTTAGGCTTACTACCTTGTAGTTCGGTTGACATCTGGCATCTTTGGGCCCAAGTCACCAAACAAGAGCCAAAGTTAGGCCTCGCTTCCCGACAGTTCGTCTGTGATCTGGCAGCTACGGGCCAAAGTCGCCAAAGAGTTGCCAAAGTTAGGCTTCGCTTCCCAATAGTTCGACTGTCATCTGGCAGCTACGGGCCAAAGTCGCCAAAGCAGTGTCAAAGTTAGGCTTCGCTTCCCGATAGTTCGGCTGTCATCTGGCAGCTACGGGCCAAAGTTGCCAAACAAGTGCCAGAACAAGGCTTACTGCCTTGGAGTTTGGCTGATGAGGTGTTTGATGTACGCGGGTGGTCTTCACCTTAATTAAATAGAAATCAAGTTTTATTCGGCTGGCCACTTTATCTTATTTTCACTGTCTCTTGATTTCTCCAGTCCAAAGGTTGGCTGAACGTTTTGACGCGGCTGAACCAGGCTTTGCAAACGTAAATTGTGCCGGATGTTGTACTCGCGCGTAGGTACAAACGCCAATATCGGGACGCGCCGTGAGACTGGTTCGACAATTAAGGCGCGGTCACAACGGCGATGCGATCTAGTCGCGCGATAACTTTCTATGCAAAAGCGACCATCGCGGGAAAAAAGTGACGCAATTTGAGCAGTCGCTTGCTGACCCGACTTTTTGCGATGCGATCTAGTCGCGGATAGGCTGAGCCAATGTACGGCGTTCGGAGCGAGAGTTTTTGAGGAGCGACTTGCCAACGAAAGCGTTGGACTCGCTCATCGCGCACGCCAGAGTGACCATATATATATTTTCTTTTCCCGATGTGATTTAGTCGCACCACGCGACTGCTTACATCCTCGGTGTGAATGCGCCTTTACAGAAAGTGCTGCCATCGAGCTAGCGCTACGCAAGACTGATGTGCGCACGTCTCCCCAACAGATGTCATCATTAGGTGGCGCATTGCAAAAGCGAGCGTGGCTCTGTGCGCGTCTTGCATTGTGTTTGAGCACTGTTAAATCCTAGCGATTACAAAGAGCGGAAACTACCGGGGCTCCGTGGCGCCGCTCCCGCATCACACTTGGGGAATTAAAATGAAATCCCGGAACTTGTACTATTTTAGCGTGTTTATACTTTTTAATCATCTAGGAAGTGGAGACATATAAGGGACGATACATACAGGACAATCTTTCAACTTAAACAACCTTTATTTTCGGCTTCAAGCTCAAAGCCCGCCCGCTCCGTGGGACTACGGGAAACGGAAATCTTGGAGGAAGGAGAGGAAGCGGAGGAAGTGTACGCAATCCCCCTGTCCTGATGTGCCAGGTACATCGGGCAAACGGGGCGATGCCCCGACGACCGACTCCAAGAGCATCAAATGGACGCTGAAGGAGCTGCTTCGAATTCTCAGCACCCGATCGTTATTCACGGGAGAAAATGTCCCAGCTGCGGTCCTAATTTGGCCGGCACGACAGCCATGGGAGGACACTGCGAGCAAGTCGGGAGAAAAATAATTGAGGCCTATTGGGTGGTGACAAGCCCGCAAAACATAAGCACCCCTTCTATTTCACTCTCAAGAAAGGAGATTATCTTTCTGAGGCCAACAATGGAAGCCGAACGCTGACAGACTAGGCAAGGCGAGAAGGTCACCGGCAGAAGCGGCCTTTTCTTTCATTCCATTCAATTTCATTCCAAAGAATGGCTGGGATTCCCCCGTCCCTTATTTCCCTACTGTTGAACAGGTCGGGATACACTCTCTCCCCTGTAGCTTTGGCTGTACAGCAGTTTTTTTTTGTAAGTTGTGTTATTTTTACTCTAAAGCGTCGGAAATGCAGAAGGAGCTTAGCTGCGTTGTTGATGCCACTTCGACCTCGCCTTTTGCAAATCCTCCCCATCTGCTTTTGTGTCTTCGTGTGACCGTCATCGAGCGCTACAGCCGCTTTCAGCAAATCAAAAAGGTGGAGCAAAACGCGCGACCTCTCTGCGTAGGACGCGTAGGACAAAAACGTTTGGACGAAATTTTTTTCACGTGACTCTCTTTGTTACGCTGATGGGATCTCTGAGGCTGTTGTTTTCGCCGTTTGCCTAGTTATAAATAGGCGGGCCACGTAGGTCCGGTTTTTGAAATGCGCTCTTCAGTGTTCTGTTGCTTTCGTGCGTTGCAGACGCGGCCGTGTTTTTTCGTCGTAAACGGCCAAAATACGTCTATGCCTATTTTTCGGTAATAGCCATTTTTTTCACCGGAGTTCGTGGAATTCTTGTGATGTGTTTGTTGGACACGCTTTGAGAAAAACTGCTCATCGCCGACGACGAGACGTCAGTTGAATGTGCGCAACCTTCCTTCTCGAGTGGGTTGGTGGGGTGCCTGAGATGGATTATGCATCTATCAAGGACTACATGATATCGCTCTTTCATTAGTAAGTACACTGCAAGCGTGCTTCTGATAGTAGTCCTGGTTTCCTCTCAATCTCCGCGGTTTTTTTCGTGATGAGTGTTGCTTGGCATGAGGACAGTATTAATTTTATTTTATAATTTGATTTTCGTTTTACAGAGAAGTGTGACCTTTGTAAATATGTCGAGAATACACTGTGTCTAATGATAGTGATGTAATAAACTTCCGGGAGTGATCGAAAAACATTTGCTTGTCCGTATATGTGATTGGATATGCAGCAAATGATCTGCAACGTGCATATACTTGCACGACGTTCGGCCAATACGGAGCAGACGCATCGTAGAGTATTCGCACAATATTGAGGGAACACTAGGCCGGGGCAAAACGGCTGTACGGCAATACCTGCCGGATATCAAACGGTGGTGCGAAACTGGACATTTGAGTGATATTGGAACCGACTTTCGGCCGGTACTGGCACGATACTGCAAAGTATTGCCGGGCTGCTTGGGAACGGAGTTGATGACATCTGACCATCGTGTTCCCAACGCTTATTTAATTTAATTCTCTTCCGGGGCGCGTGAAAGAGCACTTCTGTGACACACTAGAGATATTCCAAATGCGGGCAGGCCTCTCGGCTTTCTTTGCCAGTTTTGGCACTTATTTAGCACTTCAGTGGGTAGCCAGAGAAGAGCTAAACTTCAGCATGCCCCGAATCGCCAAATTAAGATTTACTGCGGCAGTTATGGCTCAAGTCTGGCACTTACTTTGGCAGAACCGTGGCGCGCCAGAGAAAAGCCAAACTTGGCATGTCCGAAATACCCAAATTAGGCGTTGCTTTGGCAGTTATGGCTCAAGTCTGGCACTTACTTTGGCACAATTTTGGCGGACCAGTGAAAAGCGAAACTCGGCGTGGCCGAAATACCCAAATTTGGCGTTGCTTTGGCAGTTAGGGCTCAAGTCTGGCACTTACTTTTGCAGACCTGTGGCGGACCAGCGAAACGCCAAACTTGCATGTCCGAAATACCCAAATTAGGCATTGCTTTGGCGGTTAAGGCTCAAGTCTGGCACTTAATTTGGCAGAACTCTGGCGGAGCAGAAAAAAGCCAAACTCGGCGTGGCCGAAATACCCGAATTAGGCGTTTCTTTGGCAGTTAGGGTTCAACTTCGGCACTTACTTTGGAAGAACTGTGGCGGACCATAGAAAGGCCAAACTTGGCATGTCCGAAATACCCAAATTAGGCGTTGCTTTGGCAGTTATGGCTCAAGTCTGGCACTTACTTTGGCACAACTATGGCGGACCAGAGAAAAGCCAAACTTGGTGTGGCCGAAATGCCCACATTAGGTGGTGCTCTGGCAGTTAGGGTTCAAGTCTGGCACCTACTTTGGCAGAACTTTGGCGGACCAGAGAAAGGCCAAACTTGGCATGTCCGAAATACCGAAATTCGGCGTGGCTTTGGCAGTTATGGCTCGAGTATGGCACCAACTTTGGCGCTCCCTCCTCTGGCGCACCAGAGAAGAGCCAAACTTTGGCATGTCCTAGGATCGCCCAACTAAGGCTATAGTCAGGCACCATACTTTGGCACTGATGAATGCCATGGTGCGAAAACCTAACTGCGCCAAAGTTAGGCCCTTATGTTTGCCAGACATTTGCCCAAGTTTGGCATTCCTCTGGCGTGCTACCTAGGATTGTTATCTATTAGGAGGGATTTTTATGGAACGTGTATATTCTGTCAGAGTCCTTGGCCTGTGTTTAGATCATGTATTGACGTTTATTCCACACGTGTCATCTATTGTTGGCAGAGCAACTAAGATGCTGGGACTGAAATCTCGCATCACGCAGCAGTTTTAAAACCCAGCCTCTATTATTCGTTTATTTTGCTCCCTAGTTAAATAACGGCTGGAATTCGCATCTGTAGCCTAACTCAATAGCAGAACGCATTCAGCGAAAATTAAAACTGTGCAAAAGCGTTTCGTACGTATTGTTTATGAACGCTATTTCCAAGGTCGTTTTTATTATGATTATTACTTTCTCGTTAATAAGATTTCTCTGAGGGTATTGTCCAAAAAAAGGGCCGAGCGTGACTTAATTTTTCTACATGATGTAGTAAACAACTTGATAGATAACGATATGCTTTTATACAGAATTAACATTCATGTCCCTTCTCGGTTAACTAGGAACCTTACTGCTTTTTACCTCAATACCATGTGTAGATCCTCGCCCCTGTCACGCATACAATCGTTATATACTCACCTTAATGAAACAAATATTGATATATTCAGTGATATAGATCTGTTTACCGCAAGCATTTGGAAGTGCTTGCAACTGCAACACACATTTGACCTGTGCTTTACTTTGCTTGTATTGTGTTACTTTTTTCTGTTCGATTAATAATAACGATTATTCTTATTATTATTATTGTTAAGGCCAAGTGACGAGTTATGGTATTCCGTTGCTTTTGATTATTAACGTGCGGAACGAAATTTACATAGCCTCATTTCAATTCTAACATGAGTATGCGTCTATTCCGACCGACAAAAGCAGAAGCGCAACCCCCCCCCCCCCCCCCACCAAAAAAAAAAAAAAAAAGAAAAAGAAAAAAAAGGAGAAAAAAACTAAATAGTACGACAGTGTAGCAACGTTTATCGCTGAAGACGTCAGTCGAACTCCACAGCTGGGTATGTCCTTCCCCCAGCGAGCCCAATAATGTTCGTTGGCGGAAACTTGTGGAATCGTGTACAGATCGAATGTAAACCCAACGGTTGCCAACGCGGGAAGCCACAGATCTCAATTTCAATTTCAAACTTTCGAAGCTGATAGAACAAAAGATACAGGGGAATCCCAGATTCACGTGCTTTTGCTGAAGCAGAAAACTGCCCTTCATTCGAGTGCGTCAGTAGAACGACTCTTGAGCGTCGCCTGAGATGTTTTCTCAAAGTAGCGGGGAAACCTATCTGTCGAAATCTTCGAGAGTCAGCTGCTGCTTAAGTGCAACAACTACTGAAAAAAAAAACATGAAACAAAACGCAGTTGTGTTATTGGATGTCAGAATAACCAGAAAAGTAACTAGCTACATTTGAGGTAAACGAGTAACGTATTTAGTTTCTTTTTTGCTTGAGTAACGAGCAATGGTATTTAATGAACTTTTTGGGGTAACGTTTACATGTCTGCTAGCGATATGTTACCAAGTTTATTATTGAAACTTGCAGTTGCTCTTGATACGTCATATTGATGATCGAACTAATCAATTAAGACTGCAATTCGAATTGTACAATTCTAAAGAACAAATCGACCGTTTTTGTCACTGCCCGCAGGTGCAAACATTTGCCCGTCACGAGTCGTATTCATACCCAAAAGACTCCAACGATATAGCTCTGCTCAAGTTGGTTGACCCTTTTGACTTTGGCAAGAGCCAGGGGCACATCGGCGCTGTCTGTCTTCCCGCCAAGGATCGCCCGTTGGAGAACAGCGTTGTTGTCACCGGCTGGGGACAAACATCATTCGGTAATGGAGGCTTGAGTTGTTACACCTGTTTGATTGGTGCCTATTGAGACAATGCTGCGGTTAGCTTTAACACCTCCATTACTAACCATTAAACTTCTTTTTTTTTTTTTTTTTTTTTTTACTGAAGATGATATTGTAAAATCTCACAAACTCGGGAACGGGAGAGGCACAATTCCTAGTTTTGGAGTTG